>NW_006497930.1:1147303-1157707 GCF_000471905.2 Amborella trichopoda
GTGGTGGTAGTACGTAGTTAGTAAGTAAGTAAGTTACGTTACTTACTTATACGTCGTCGTGTCGGTACGTTCGTTCGTCGTCTACTACTACTACTACTATACTACTACTCTCTCTCTCTCTCTCTCTCTCTCTCTCTCTCTCTCTCTCTCTCTACTAACAGCCTATTCCACTAAATTTGTTCCATATGGCTTCTTTTAAAAGTCAAATTAAATTAATGCCAAAAAAAAAAAATCAGTTAGAGAGATCCATTTATTGTTATAAGTTGCATTTTAAATTTCATTTTGAAGATAAAATGAACTTAATCGACAACAAAACACTTTAACATAAGACAGATTCTCAGTATTTACATACTTTTGATACAATAATGAACAACCATAATGCAATTGCCACTATTTTTTTTAGAAACCTAAAAAACTAAATTTTTGAGAAATTCTAGTGACTTTTTTAAATTGTTTTTTACTGAGATTGACCGATTCTCCGATCCGGATTGCTGATCCACCAATCCCTCACGGTTTTTGGGGTGGCCGATCCAGGTCACCGATCCATTTTTTTAAACCTTAGTTTTATTAAAAGTGATTTACTAATGGAATTTTGGTGGATTTTTTAGAAATTAAAAATTGGAATTTATACACATATTTTAAGAGTGAAATTCGAGTTTTGTGCATATGTGTGAGCCCTTCCAGAAGGGGCATAGGGTTTGATATTACAATTGAAATCCTAAAGACAATTGTAAATGTGCACTTAATTAATTCAGACATGTGGCACCATATGATTGGCTACACATACTCTTTTAAAATGGAGGGTAACTTTCAAATTTGAATTTTTCTGGAAAATGTGCCAAATTAGGTATATGCCTCAAACCTTGATTTCTAACTTGATTATTGAAAAGAGCATGGGCATTTTTATAAAGGGAATTTAGGGTTAACTATGGAATAAATTAAGGATAATAGTGTTTTAATCCTTACCACACATCAAAATGGCATGATGGTGGATGGAAGACTAAGATCAAGTCTCTCATTGTGCCACAGATTGCTGACATGAATGGCCATGATTCACCAATCTAGAAGCATTTCTATATTAGAAGCCTATAAATATCCCCTCATTCTCTCATTCTCCACACACATAACTCTCGTTGTCTCTCTCTCTAGAGTGGCACGCCCCACTCTCTCACTCTAGAGTGGCATGCCCTAGCCCCTTTCCTCTTCATTTCTCTTCATCATGTCAGATTAGATTCGAGTGTAGTGAGGAGAAGAAGACCTAGTGAGAGAGTTGAATTAAGCTCCATTAAAGCTCAATTCAAGCTCCATCAAGCGAGAGGATGATCAAGCGAATATAAGGCACTCAAATTGAGTACGATCATCTCTTTTCTCCATTGATTTTGAAATAACTCGAGCTGTATAATCTCATTTACAGAAAGATGTCTCCATCTCACAGCTCCATAATTCATGAGTGCTTGATCTTAAATTGATCCTTATGATTAAGGGAGTGATCTATCTTTGATTGAGATAGTTTTTCTAAGAGATTTTCTATGAGTTTTATAGGATTTAATTGACAGAAATTTTCTGGGATTTTGGGATCAAGATCAGTCAATTAAATAACAAAATTGATGGAGCAATTTTGAGAATTTTCAAGGGAAACTATGTCTGATTTTTTCTCCATAGCATGCCTACTCATTTTGAGCTTGATCTTGTGATCTAAGCCTACATTTCTCCCACGATTTTCCCAACAAAGTTTGATCCCAGATTTTCAAACCCCTCTAATCCAGAAAAAATGTAGATCCAAGAAGCTTGACTTCCCATTACTCTGATAGAGTGAATTTGGCCATCGCATTTCACACTATGTTACATAGCCAAGACCTTGGCCGTGTACTGGGCAATATGAGATCTCAAAGGCTTCCCATGATCATGTTATTTTGGTTGCTTGAGCATTCATGTGATTGTAATGTGGAGATCATGATTTGATAAAGTCATATGATGAAAATTGATGCATAATTTTACATCTAATTTTGCATAGTGCTGAATTTTCAAGAGCACTACTTTTAAAGTTGTACACTTCATCTCCTTGAGTAGTTTTGTGTTGTTGCCGACAATGGATCCAAAGTGAGTTGTATCCTCAATGTAATGAGTGTATAGAAGGGATAAAAGTGCCATATGTAGTTGAGGCATAAAAGTGCCATATGTATTGTAACTTGCGAGGAAAATCGAGTTGTATCATCAAGTTTGTCTCAACTTTTAAAGTCTGGTATACCTTGGATTTGGTTTCTATACACTATCACTTTCAAGCCTTTCACAATCCCCCTGCTCCTGATTTGCTTCAACCCCAACAACTATGGGCTAGAAGGAATTTTTTGGGCTGAAAATTTGCACATTTGATTCAAAAAATAAGCAATTCCAGAAAAATGAATCTAAGTTCTTGAATGCCAAGATCCACTATCCACCACATGGACAGTCTATGTTAACTGAAAATCACAAACACATTGTCCCCATTTCTTTAGGTGAATTCAAGCTGCTTCTTTTTTTTTAATCACTTAGATGAGAACTACATGTATGCAACAGATCTCTACTTTTTAAAGTAGCACTATGGTATAAGCTTGGTGGGAGTGGCCTTCAGGGATCACAGTACTTATGCAAAATTGGACATCAAGCAACAGCTGCAACACTAACCCCAAGGGACTTTTCTATACAATAAAAAATAAATAACAGATAAATAAACAAACAGCAGTATTTGCATTTCAAAAAAGTAAAAGCACGAGGGAAACTCCTCCACAAGTGAATAATTCAATATTTTCTTGGTTGTTAGCTACAAAGCAAAATAAATGGTTCAAATTACCTCCATAGCAAGCCCATAAGTTGCTCCAGAAGGCTTTAACCCACTATGCCTCATTTGTCCCAGCACCCAGAATACTCCTTTCCAATCTCCGCATGGGACACAAGCATTCAGCACCTAATAGAAAGACAGTAAAATCAACCAGTTCTCACAATAAGATGAACTCAACAATACAAGAACTGATGTATGGCAGGTTGAACCATATATAAGGACCAAAAGGCAAACATACTGCATTGTATATGACCACATCTGGTTCTAAACATGGATTCCAGCTTTTGCGCTGGACATTCAATGCTTTTTTTGAAGGCCTCTGTCTCATATAGTCAATAACTTTTAACAACTCCTTGACCTGACCAGCTTGCCCAAGCGTTACAGCAATACTATGGTATGCAGCCATATCAGGGTAAAGGAAATAATCTTCCTGCAAAGAGCAGCCATGCAAAACTCAAATTATAAGTTAGGTATCGCTCACCAAACAATTGAAGGTGTTACTGATTTGTAAAAAAGCTATCAACCCAAAGGAACTTACTAAACTTTTCTTTTAAACGAAGTCAAGTCAAAGCAAATTTCGAATCAAAGATGTTGTGAGCAGAAGATTACACGCATTTCATTGAAAATGTCTAGAGCTTCACTAGGCCTCCTTGCCTTTCCTAGTACAGCCAAGAGTTTTGTATATACAAACCTGTATAACAAGATTCTATCAAGAACAAATGCTTTCCCACCAGCAAGTTGAATATAATTTCAGGTGAAAGCTTTTATAAATTGAATTTTACTTCCAATATTGAAAACTTATGAGGTGGACGGCATAATTATTTATTTGAGAAAATCATTCACTAATAACATAGAGCAAAAGAACTTGAACACATCAGTGACATATTTAGTTTATGTACCCCTAATGAATTATTTGGTGACATATTTAGTGTAGTTACAATGGCTCTTAACAAGTGACAAACAAAAAATGCAATAAATTCATATCAATTAGCCCTAGCCTCATTCAGACAAATCGCCACAAGTTTATGTATACAAAGCTATTCTATCAAAGGTATGTTGGTCTTAAAATTCATCATATCATCCCCATTTTTTGTCTTAAACTTAAATCACTTTGATACAAGATATTGAGAAAATAATATGTGATTACTACAGCAAAGGTTATTTGCCCAGACCATGATGCAGTGTTTTTTTTATAATGTTCACAATTGTATTGATGGAGAAAGAAGATACAGAGTAAAACACGTGCATATAAACACATATACAAACTCATTGCATGCCTGCTTAGCAGGTGCCCTTTACAGACCCCAAAAGGGGTAAAAAGTAAACTTAAAAATAGCTCTACAGTGACACAATTAGAAGGGAGGAAAAAGACTTCTAAGTAGCCGAAGGATTGAGGCTTGCACCATCCCTTGCTAAGGTGTCAGCCACAGCGTTAGCTTCCCTGAAAACATGCCTCCAGGAAATTCTTAAGGATCCAGTGATGCTAGCAATTTCATCGATTAATGGCTCAAGTCTCCACGAGCAAGGAGCGAGCCCTGAAGCCCAGGTAATTACATTACATTACCATGACACAGTGTTTATAAGTGAAATTTGTTCCCTCCCATTGGGAGTGAGGCAAGTTTGACAATAAGCTTCTTTAATAAATTTGAAGGAGAGTGAAATAATTTTTCATGTCGATTCAGTAGAGAAACTATACAGAGCTATCACTAGTCTGAATGCCACCTAGGTGTGCTTGTAAAACACTTCATAATCAAAACCTGAACTAAAGCAGCTCAAAATAAAATATAGGATTTGAAAGAAATCAAAGAAAAATTCTACTTGAGAATTAAGTCAAATAAAAGAAAGGCTAACAAAGCATATCTCTTCATGGTCCTTGTTACAGAACTCAAGACAAGAACAAGCCAAATCGTACAAAATTGATGTATAAGATCCAAAATGGATCCAAAAGATGAGTGCATGAGAATACTTGAGATCAAATCAAAAGGCTACATGACTGAGATTAAGTATATATAAAGGTGATCTAGGCGGTATGTAAAGGATGAAATATAATGTCTATGAAACCTGGGGGATAGGGTCCTAAAATTCATGGAAGGAATTAGGAAGAGAAATTAGGGTTCTTGGAGTTAGGTTTTAGGTTTAAAATAGGAAAACTAGGGATACATAGGGAAACGATGCCTAAATTAGAGGTATTTAAGTGTTGGGGTTATGTGGCATTTAATGACATTATGAGCACGTAAAAATGTGACTATAGTGACGTGATAGCTCCAGTGGGAGCATAGTCCGGATGGACTGTGTGGCATGGTCCAAGGTGGATTAAGAGGCATCACTGATGTCGTGACTCACCTAATTTTTTATGGGTTATGGCTAGGTTGATGTCTAAAATCCCGTAAACCTAGGCATTTGTGCACAACCAATAGGGGTTTCGATGTGGGGTCATCCCTTAATAAGGTCGACGTTGTTGCCAAGTTGGTAGGCCAAGGGACTGGGTGTGACCCATGTGTGCAGTAGTTGGCCGAAGAGAACAAGGACCAAATCCTCATCATTGTCATTGCACGGCATGTACACCAGATAGCCGTCAGAGAAGCCCTTTGTGAGCGGGTGTGTCATGTACATGTGCTAAAGAGATGTCTCCCAGCAACACTGGACTTTGTTAGGACCCATGATGTATTGTACTAAAATGGGGCATAGACTTGTCTGCAGGGAGGAACCTGTAATCCATGGGCGAAGATTGTGTCTCCTTCATTTATTGGCTCACTTTGATAGTCCAAGCACGAATCCTTGCGAAGGATTGTGGCTCATGGGAACTATTGGGCCAGTTTGAGAACATTACAATGAGATGCGGTTTCTGGAAAGGATGGATCCCACGGTATACTTGTGATATTCCTAACTCTTCCGATTCAATTCCCATCAAATCTTCTTAAATATGTTTACTTATATTTTAATTATATTTTAGATAATTAAAATGAATTTTTATAACTCTTTGGATAGTTTATTTTAGTGAAAAATGACTTTAACATCCAGAAAAATTAATTTTCTGGATTTATTTTAGAGAGAGAAAAATATTTATTGGTTTACTAAAATTCTTTTTATTTATCTAAAATTCATTTTGGGGTGTAGGGCCCATTGGAACTTTAGGCCCACTACGTTTGTCATGTCTAAATGTCATGTAGAAGTTTTGGTTGAGGATTTGGCCTTCACTCTCATGGGCACGTCCTCCACACACAAGAGACCACAAAGCTCTCCTGGCCAACAAACAACATCCCTGGGCATCTCTCCGACTTCGACCTCAACAAAGGACGACCCACATAAAACCTCAACACTAATGTTTATGCCCAGGGCTAAGGGTTTTGGACATGACTTTGGCCATAAATGGTCTAATCCTAGGTCAAGTCAAACGCATATACTTCCACTGAAGTGCATAATCCATTTTATTTACATGCTCTCTAAGCCTTTAAAAGCCACAATCCCCAACAAGTACATGTTGCACATGACCCAACACAAGATGTCCCAAACACCAAAGTAAAATGGATTTTTAGAATTTGTGCAATAAATAATCATAACTTTCAAACGATATATAGAATTGATGCAATTGGACCATTAACATGCCCTTAAATTCCCTACGAGCTACATACGTTTTAAGTCATTCCAGGTAAAGTTTGACTAGGGACAAATTTTGACTAAGTTTCTGATGGCATTCCAATAACTTAGGACCAAAGGGTGCATGGAAAAGCCTCTATGTGTAGTCTAGGGACTCTATTGTGGTCTGGGATGACAATTTCATGATCAAATTCAAGAACTGATCAAATTTCAGATGTCTACAGAGAATAACCATTCATGTTCAATAGCACAGCTTCATACTTCAATATCCAAATATTTAACCCATAAACAACATATTATTATTTTTAAATGGTGCCAATCCATTAAACCATCCACTCTTCTCTTTAAAGTTCTCTAAAACTACAATAGAAAATATAACCTCACAAACTCCATCATGATCTATTTAGTTGTAATATAAAAGAGTTCTCTTCCTTGAAATATTATACTTCCCAGTTAGGGGAATAACTTAAAGTGTTGTTCTAACCAATGTTAAAGAAGTCCAATTCAGCTGCCTAGATGACAGAGTGGACATCTAGGTGGGCATCCAATTCTGTTGGATGGGCATTCTAGGCACTACGATTGATGTTTGGGGGATTGAATTAGATACCAAAAACCCCAAATTGATATTACAAAACCCTACTCTTAGAAAAGGGGAAACATGAGTCTCAAAGTCAAATTAATATTCAATAAGTCTTAAACTAAAAATAAAAAAGTAAAATGAAAGGGACCCGTATCCTCAAAATCAAATTTCTACATCAGTTCATCACCACCAACAAACTGAATGTCACAACTCACAAATCACAACTTACATAACCAACAAAACACATAAGTCCAATTGTGTAAACAAAAACAATTCATCCAAATATGACGAACTCAAATTGGCAATTGAGTTTCATCATTAATACCAATAATGTCCACAGCGGTATCAATACATCTAATGCATCTAATGATGATGCCATGCCATCATCATCAAAGTCATCTCCAACATCCATACATTCTTTATATTCCACATTATCCTGTGAATCTGACTCCTCATCCCCTTCCCTCACTCTCTTCAATCTCTTCCCTCGAGATTGAGATCTCGTGGCCCCCATGTGGCCTATTAGTTATCCCATAAACTTGGCCCCAAGTCAAAGTCCCCTATGGGGAATAATCTATCATTTGCAGCTCGACCAGCCTCTCGCATGTACATCCAAATGTTGACAGTACCAGGCTCGATTACATCACATTATAGATATTGTTCCTTAAGCTTCTCATTATAATGAATGAAAACAAGGTCATTCAGCTCAAGTATGTTTCTCTTTTTTCTATGTATATATTATACAAAGCATGATGCATGATTAGAACTCAAAAAATCAAAATATAATATTAGTTGAACGGACAATCAATTAAATAAGTTAAGAAATACCAACTCAAAGGAACTAAAGTTATTATCACAACCAGATGAGCAGCATGTCAAGCTCATTATGCCTAGAGCCATCCTCTAGAAGTGATTAGAACTTTGTCAGTGATTGGTCCACCATGAACCTAAATTACAATATTTCATAAAAACAAATAGCGTATAAATAGTTTATAATTATAATCAGAAATCAAAGTAGATCTTAGAAGTTAGACTTACAGCCAAGCGCTCAAATCATGAATAAGCAAATTTTAAACTTACCACGAAAAAGTGTTTTTCTCTACCTTATTACCAATCATAGTTGCTTGGATCTTCTAAGATGGGGGTTGCTCCTGCTTCTGACGCTCAATCTGGCACTCCGAGACACAAGATCTCAATTCTGGGCATTTCCTTGATTTAGGGATCTCGATCCGGGAAATCGAGGGACTAGATCCTGAGCTAATGGGATACAAATCCATATGCCCAACATCATGGTTCCATGAGTAACTGGAACCACGATTCCATCAACTTGGAATAGATTATCTTCCACTTTGGGAGTGAGTTTCACCAACACATTGTCAGGTTCATACAAAATGAAGTATGGATCTCCAATTTTTATGACCTAAAAACTTTCTAAAGGCCATGATTTCCTATATATTTTAAAGTTTACAACTTTACACACCTTGTGAATCGTGACTTGTGAATAGTTGCAAAGCAAGGCAACAAGAGAGGGCAAGGAGAGAGGAAGAAGATGGAAGGAGATAGAAATGATATTGTATAGTGGTTCTAATCGAGGAATGAGGTCATGATCAATAGGCCTAACTTCCTTGGGGCTAGTTCATTGGGTCTTATCCACCTCTCAAAGAACTTCTATATCTTTGAGTGTCCGTCACCCGAATTGAACCACTCATGGGATAGCCTTATAGTTGATGGAATAACATCATCATCACCATCATCATCAGTTAAGCTTTATCCTAATTATTTGCAGTCGGCTACATGAATCATGCTCCTCCACTCATAGGTTCAGGATTCATGATAAAATGTGGTAAAGTTTTACACTGGCTGCCTACCTAACACAATCGACCTCCTTTACTCAGGCTTGGTATGGGTTAACGGAAAGTTTAAGGTCCTCACCCTTATTAGACCTAGGTGATGGAATAACATACATGCTTGGAAATGTGAGGGTCTCACTCATCTATATATCATTGAGACCTAGAAATCTTTGATGAAGGACAGTTATTGAGAATTATATGTGGCAATATCTTTCCTTTTTATCCCCCAACAGAAGAGCTTATCTATCGCAGTGTTTCTTTGTTGGAAACAATCTATTGCAGCATTCTTAAATATAAATTGTCAAGGAGGAATCAAATACAACCAATTGGTGCCAAAAATGAGGTCATGGGCATATGTAGGCAGGCCAATGTAGGTGTGAAATTTTTGTAATGGACCCACAAGTAATTTTGAGTGTGAAACTTGCTTAAATAATTGTTCAATTAAACTCGCAGCAGAACTAGAATACATGGATAAGTGATCTTTGGGAGCCTCGCCCCTAAGCTCAATGGACCACAATCCCATTCAGTTTAGCATTCACTCCTAGGCTGTTATGGAACACGCTCCTTTACTGTTAGTGTTCTTGATCATTTTACCTCACAATGCATGCACTCATTCCTTCAACTACGGATCTTCGAGCCTCCCTCACTCCCGCGTTCTTGTCTCCAATCCCAGAAGCTTCCCTCACACCCATTGCCGGTAACTATGTTAACAATTATGCACCAAGTGTCTCCATTGATAATGTTTACATGTCCAGCTCCCTCGACTCTCAGTCTTGTTCTTCTATACTAGGCATGACTCTCGTTAAGCACTTGTTGATTGTAGACATTAAACATCCCATAGTATCAATTTGAGGATTATCATAGAAATAAGCAGGGTTGAGATAATTCCCTGCTAGGTGAAGGGGCCTCTCTAACTGTGAGTTCCAATCTTCAAAATAGGATAATAATGTTTTTCATTATATCCAGAACTCTTCCTAGTTTCCTCCTTGGAAACCTTCCATTGCCTGGCAAAACCTCAACTAAAAGTTTGATGTGCTTGGAGGGTATGGACAACCACATTCTAAAACCTTTAGCAAAACCATCTCAGCCACTTTCTTCCCACTTGTTGTCCTGGCTTACTTGCTTTGAACCAACTCTTGAGACAAAAAATGGCCCTCAGCTTGCCTGTTAGGTTGAATTAGATTATAAAAACAAAAGAGAGGTGGCTAATCTAATCACCCTAGGCCTCACTAAGTCCTTGTCATTTGTGAAGCTCCTCATTATGGCCAACACCACATACGTGGTTGTATATGAATACCATGATAACTCTGGCTTTCTTAAGTGTTGAAACCATTGCTTTCATCTTGCTCAATGTTCAAAGAAGCGGATTCGACCCGCCTAGATGGCCAGGGGTCCTAGCCCCCAAGGTGGATAGGCAGGTGCCTGGATACCTTGCCTGCCCTAGGATATGGGGGTAAGGGGATGAGTTGAGAGAGGGACAGGATATATATATATATATATATAGAGAGAGAGAGAGAGAGAGAGAGAGCATGTAGAGTAGAGAGGAGGAGAGAGACGAC
>NW_006497930.1:1160753-1174759 GCF_000471905.2 Amborella trichopoda
TTGTAAACTCTGGACCTAACTTGCACTTAATCTAACTTGCTCTGGATCTGACGTATTTAACCTTATCCTATTTACATTCCTAAACTACCTAACCCAATCCATAAATATCAACTCACGCACAAACTCAATGCCCACCTATCCCTGCGCACCTCCTAATTTAAAAGATAAACTCAAAAAAATAATAATAATAATAAAATTGTAATTTGAATTTTGAATTTCTTTGTTTCACTGCATCACCAATTAATTGGGATAAGGCTTGGACGATGATGATGATGACGACGACTATTTATTAACTAAATTATGTCTATTTAAGTAATAGTATATTTCAAGGTCTAAAAAAATAGATCGGCGACCCGGATCGGTCACCCCAAAGACCATGGCGGATCAGTGGATCAACAATCCGAATTGGAGAATCAGTCGAATCGGCGGATTTTGGCCCAAAAATATTTCAAAAAATCATTAAAAATCTCTAAATAAAGTGTTTTTTGAGTTTCTAAAAAAAAAATTGGAGTGGTGCATTTATATACTTTCATTACTTCGTAAAAATACGTGAATTCTGAGACGTCATTTTCCTGTCTGGATGTCTATTAACCATTCATTTATATCATTCAAAAAACGAGCCTATAATAATCAAGGATATAAATACGATATCATTCTACACAAAGGAATTAAACATACATGCACAAAATTTAAAAAAACAGCACACTATAAATCTACACAAAGGAATAAGACATCCATGCACAAAATTTTAAAAAATAGGACACTATCATTCTACTCGAAGGAATTAAACACGTATGCACAAAATTTAAAAAATAGGACACTATAATTCTATACAAAGGAATTAAACATACATTCAGAAAATTCAAAAAAATAGGACACAATAATTCTAGACACATGAATTAAACATACATGCATAAAATTTTAAAAACTAGCACACTTTAATTCTACACAAAAGATTTACATTCTCAACTCTCATGAAATTTAAAAAAATAACAATGCAAAAAATTTGCATTTTATTGCATTAAAAAAATTGATAATAAAATTGAATAAAAGCAAGTTTTTTCCCATGAAAATTATTAAATCATGACATAAAATTGAATATAATTACAAAAAATCGAAAAAAATTGTATTCTTATACTGTACGTATCAAGAGCATATATTTGTAAAAATCCCCAATTTTATTCAGGAAAATCATTTAAAAATAATTACTCAAAAAATCCTCGATTGTATCCATACGTATCTTGCAAAATTGACCTAGAATTCACATTTAATCAGACAAATAAAGTTTATGATCTTGTGAAGAAAATTATTTGCTTCAAAACGTCCCAAAATTTACAGAAAATAGTTCAAAATCGAGGCCCTAATTGAAAAAATAGTGGCTCCAAAACGCCGTGAAAACCACAATGAAATTCATAAAAAACTTCATAAAAAAAAAAAATGAAATGATAAATCATGGTACGGATGGATCTGTGAATTGAAACAATGAAGATCAAAATACATACCTCAATTTGACTTAAATCGACCGAATTTGATTGAAAATCAGATCATGTTCAAGCTTTTCGGGAACGTGTGAATAACACAATTTCTTGAAAAATCGACCTACAATCCTTGTTTAATCAAACAAATAAGCTCCACAATCTTCTGAAGAACACGATTTTCTTCAAAATGCCTCAAATTTGACACAGAATAGATTAAACTCTGGCAAGAAATCCAAAGACTGGCAGATTTTCAAGAAGCCGTGAAAAAACCATCAAAAATGGGGTGGAAAATTCGTGATGTTGATTTCAATCCTTTGATCAAAGTTTTATAATCAAACAAACACTTGATTGATGCTCAATTAGTGTAACAAAAATCGGGCGGTTCAAATTCTAACCGCTCGGTTAGACCCAATTAAATCGGAACCGGCCAGTTCTAGATTCGGCTGGTTTTGGTGAATTGGCTAGGTATTTTAAAAATAATTCAAAAAAATTTACATAAATCCCAAAAAAAAGGGATTTTGTTTGCAATGCATTTTTAAATTTTTTCATCATTTTTGTAATGATTGGACATTGTTTTGGACATTAGTTCTTATTTTTATATTTTCCCCTCTTTTTTGGAAAATGTCAAAAATACCTTTGGGAACAAATCTATTCTTTAAAATCCATTTTTTTTTTCATTAATTTTCAACTTCATTTGGATGTGCTTTGTTTAATCATGCTTTAAATATTTTTTTATATTTTATTACATTTTTTTTGTAGTACTTTTTTACCACTCGAGACTTGCCGGGTTAGGTCAGTTGAACTGGTGGGTTTACCAGTTAGGCTAGTTGAACCGCTTCCTGCCCCATGTCCGAATAACCATTCCGGTTCGATTTTTCCTACACTGTGCTCAACAATGCTCTGAACCAGTATTTAAAAATTTGGTGCCCCGATCCGGAATCAAGCGATCCGGATCAGAATCGGTTGGACCCTCTCGGATCTTGCCATAAAAAGGATCCGGCCGATTTGCTACAGTAAATGGCACGTATGACGTCATGGATCGGTGCATGACGCAAGAGATCGGCAATTCGCTATCGTGAATCGTTGAGTCCCACCGAGTTCGTAAAACTAGGGCATGTTTGAAAAAATAAAATAAACTAAGGGCATTAGCCCATCACAGATGGCCCCCCAACCTAATATACACCCGCACTTGCTTTTAAGCGTGCACGCAATTAGCCTATTGCGCAAGCTTTTATAGAGGAAAAAGTGAATCTCATTGTTCAATGTGGGACTAATCGTCCCATTCACCTTTTTGCACCAGGTTGAATAATCAAAACTCTCAATCATAGCTTCTATGCATCTGTGCATGTTGTGAATGCTGAATTTTCTTGTAGCATGTTGCGTGCTGTCCGCACTACCATATTAAATGGTTTTTCATTTTTTTGGAAGCGTGTTGTTGAGAGACCGAGGGATCCAATCCTCTCGACTTCAAAACTTTATTTAGGAGATTTTGTTAGCTACTACATCTTTTTAAAAAAAAAAACTCAGCCGCTTTTTTTAATGTCATAACATTGAAATTTAGAAGGGCTTTTATTTTTGTTTTTAATCATATGTTATGGAAGCATCTCCTAATAATTATTTAATCATATTATTATAATATTATAATTAATAAGTACATTGATAACCAAATATTGTATTTTATTAATTAATTTATTTGTATTATAAATTATGTAATATCCTATTTTTTCTTAGATTTATAGTGATTTTTTGAAAAAAAATTGGAACAAAAATTGAAAAAAAAATTTTTTGAACAAAAATTGCCAATTCGGCCGATTCTTCGATCCAATCCACCGATCCGACACGGGTATGGGTGTGAACAATTCGGGTTACCGATCCGCTTTTTTAAATATTGCTCCTATCAAAGCTGCAAATGATCCAAAAGCCTAAGAAAAAGAACCTACGACAAAATAGTGAAAAAGGTTGTGAAAAGGGGGGACTCGGCAATTCCCTACAATGAATCGCTGATACGGCAAGGGAAAAATTGTATTTTGTGGAAGGAATCGCCTGGATCTCGATATATTTAGGGACCTGGATTGTCGTGACCTATACCCGTTCCGCATCGGAACGTCGATTTTTTAAATGGTGGTTTTTTTATATTCCTTTGAAGTGTAGATTATGCAGCAAAAATCCAACAAAATATAATTAAAAAAACTATTATGATGCAGCACATCCTGATAACTGGTAGATTTAAAGGAAGATGACTTTTTTATTGATAACATTATGCTTTATATATAGTTTCACATTTCACAACATCCAAAAGCGTAACAAGCTTCTTTATTTGCAATCTTAAACTTTACATTTAAAAGCATTAGAGAGAGAGAGCGATTCCATCACAACGAAGAACCAAATGAATCTTCTCCGCGTCTTGTAGCCCCTTCAAGTGGACAGGAGCAATCCCTAAAAAGTGGGGACCAAGATCCTATGGAGATCCCTATCTGGAGGGCTAGGGGAAGATTTCGACACAAGGTAAAGACCTTGTTTGGGAGATCCCCGTAACTATAGTCCAATATTCTAGCACCTGCTATATTGATTGCAAAGATGACTACAACCACCTAAACTACATAACTCTTCTGCACTTCCTTAATGCATTTTTCCACAAAATAGAGAAAAAACTGTGTTGTGCATGATGTTTGATGCATCAATGGACCTCAAAAACATTGTCCCCATTTGACAATTCACCATCAAATTCATAATATGTTTTTGCCTCTTGGTCCATGAGCCAATTACTATGGTGATCCCATGTCTACTGCCGGCATCATTAAGTGCCTTGAAATGATCACGGGCGACTAGCTCCTCTTTTAGTAGGGGCTCCTTAAGTTCATATGGTCTAGGAAGCACATGTCCAAACCCATATTGCGCCACGCCTTCCATGATGACCCGGAAGCACTTCAAGTTGGCGGCATGGAATAGGATCCTTTTCCTTTGGTTCTTTCTTGAAGTGATTCTATACAATTGTTTGCCCATTTTTTCAAATGACAATCTTGGGTTTTTTTTTCCTTTTTTTCCCTTTTTTTCCCTTTTTTTGGAAGGGGGAGGGGAGGGGTAAGAATCCATGTCTCGTTGATCAAGGCCCTCTCTTGCCAACTCCAACGGCTACAACTAGACCCCATTCTTGAACATACATTTCTTTTATTTCTTCCCAACTATCGACCAGTCTAGTGAAAGCATCAAGCCTTTTTTACTGCTTCTTTTTCTTTTGAACCCCCTCTGAATGTTCTAAAATCTCTCTCCTAACTTCTGTGGGAGGGACTTCAGTACAAGGGGTTACATCCCCTCGAATGCTCATCAAATGTTTCTATTATCCATTTCGGATAAGGCTCTAACGATGATGATGATGATTCAACTTTATTAAGTATAGTGTAAGTATTACAAAAAGAAAAATAAAATGAAAACTTTATTTTTGAAAAAATCATTATTGTGGAGTATGATGAAGACAATAAGAAGTACATTTTAATTTAAACATCAAAAGGATGATGCAAAACTCAAGAATTTACTATTTACTTATGTACTTATAGAACTCGAGTAAGTATAGGATGTAACACTAAACTAAATACTAAAATTTGAAAAATTAAAAACCCAACCAAGAGAAATATTCAGTAATTTAATCAAAGGATTCAAAAGAATCAAAGCTATAAAAAGTTCACAAAATGATAATCCACTTGCTGCCATGGTGAAAATAGTCGCCAATGAATTAAAGAGAATCATCAAAAAATGGAAAAGGGGCAATAAAGTAGAGAATAAATGAAAGAGAAAGGACTTAAAGAAAGGGCACATTTAGAGAGAACAGAGCTAGAGAGACAAAGACCATGATTAGAGAGAACATATAGAGAGAGAGAGAGAGCTAGAGAGAAAGGGTACTATTAGAGAGGGGAGTTAGAGAGAAAATGCATGATTAGAGAAAGAAAGGAGTCAAAGAAAGTTAAAGAGAAGAGGCATAATTAGAGAGAGAATATTTAGGGGGATAATAGGTACCACTAGAGAGAAATGACACAGTTAGAGAGAAAAGAGTTTGAGAGAGAGAGGCATTAGAGAGAGATAGGACACATTTAGAGTGAGAAAGGAGTTAGAGAGCAGGGCACAAGAGAAGAGTTAAAGGTAGGAAAGGCATGGTTAGAGAGAGGATTCGAGACAGAGAAATAGCATGGTTAAAGAGAGAAATGTGTCAAGAGTTAGAAAGAGAAACAGAAAGGACACGGGAAGCAAAAAGAGAAGGTGACAGGCGAACTTCCTAAAAATAGGTTAAACGAACTTCCATTGCTGGATGGAAGCTGCAGATTCTCATTTTTTGAGAAGCCAGTTTCCTATAGCACTTCATGTCATCAAACAAGTGCTATAATAAACAGGAACTTACAGCTTCTGGAGCTGGAACTTAGAATTATCAAACCTGCCCTTATTGTCCTTTTCCAATCATAAGACACATGTAAGACCAATAAAGTACAAAAAAAAATCCATTTTAATTAAGTTTAATGACATTTTATTAAGAATGGTTATCCAATCTTAATAGAATACCAATGAACAAAACCAAAAAACACTCTTGAATATCTGTAACAAATGGAAAGCTAAACTTGAAATATATATATATAGGAACAAAAACCAAATATGAAAAAAGAAACAAATCAAAACACCCAATATTCATAAAAACCAAACCCAAAAAAAAAATTTAAATACACTAACCTTTCAGGTTGCAATTGATCTTGGCCCAAATCAGTTGTCATTGGTTGCCAAAAGTACTCCGTCACGACTACTTTGAGCCACAAAAGAGTTTAGGGTTGAATGCTTTTTTATTACACAAGTAATCGAAAAGTTCTAAAATAATTTAATGCTGTAATCTTTAAAAAAAACTCAAAAATCAAGTATTTTGGAAGTCTCTCTCTGTAAGTACAAAATAGGCCTGAGGGGGTGGAATGTCCCCAAAACCCTTTTCCCCCTTTTCAAGGGGAAAATTGCATTTTTACCCTTAGTGGAGGGCATTATTCCACCCACTTGCCAGGGCATAGAAGTGCCAACTAGGCGGTAGCCAACGCATAGTCAGCCCCTCGAGAGCTTAGGCGGGTATCTAGGCACATCACTGCCTCAGACCCACCTCAGGCACTTCGCCTTGACCATGTGTTCTGACTGCCTAGCCAGCCCAGCCCAGCAAACCAGGCTGCCAAATTTTCAAACCTTGATTCTCACACTGCATCAATTGGGCATCAACGTGACATGGTTAAGGAGCTAAAACTTGAATCCTTAAGCATAATGGGGGGCTTAAATGATTTAGCATAATGGGCAAAAGATTCACATTCATATATTTCAAGAAGATGAACATATATTGTGAAAAATCATCTAAAGTAGAAAATTGCATTATATGCCAGAGTACTAGAAAATCAGGGAAACAGCTGATCCCACTCGTAACAAATTATGCCATGTTTTGCATCATGTATCCAACAATTATCTTCAATAAACATAACATTTACAAAGGAAAGATAGAATGATACACATTCATCTGCAAAGAGCACTCAGCTTTGTTACCACTTACACATTTTACAAATAGTATACTGTTAATAAAATAAAACATATACAGTTGCAGTGGATGATCGACTATTAATTACAACAAAGAACAATTTCTAATGCGAAATTACCAGCATATCATCATAATAAGTATGAGTCAAAAAAAGAAAAGTGAAATAGATCGTTGATTCAGGAAAATGAATGATAATTATCCATAACAGATTTACTTTCAGGATGAAGAGAGAAAAAATCACACCAAAAAAACAAAAATCAAGCCTTAGGCTCCATGTCCTTGGGGTAAAAGATTTCATCACCCTCTCGCACAGATTGATGCTGTAAATGACATTTTGGTCCAAAATACACTCATAAAACTTCTTCGAGAAAAAAATAAAAAAGCAGCACAGGCAATTGGTAGACAAAAAAAATTCACAAGCAACCACAGTTGTAATTAAGTACTCTTGCAAGCTACTTTGAGGCTCCAATCCCCCGCCCCACCTACCCAAACTTCTTGCAGCACCCACCAAAAGCTCAATGTTCACCTTTTTTTCACATTTTTCTTTGTGTTTATAGAAGGGCAAGGAGAATAAAAATCAACCAGACTAATAATACTGAAAACATCAATTACCAAATGGGGGGGTTCCACTAGACTCCTTTTTTGGTTTTTGGGTGATGTTTCTTTTGGTTGCATTCCATACAACTTGGGGTAAATTTACTACTCATCACAATCTATCAACAGAAAGCACACACAAACAGTATGGATTGGGCATGAATTTTACATCTGTAACGCGGGAGAATATGAATTGCGCAGTTCATAGATGCTTGAAGTTTCATCTTAATGCAAGAGCGCAAGTTAGACTGCCTAAGGCACAGCTTCATGTTCAAGCCACCTAGGAATTGGCTATATGGAATTCCAAAACTTAGGAATGGCATCTAGTTACTGGATTTGTGCCTCTACCGAAGCATGAACCTGAAGCATGAGGCCCATCAACCTTTTGACCATTTCCAATTCATCATATTTACATAAAATTTATCCAAG
The DNA here is from genome assembly GCF_000471905.2 of Amborella trichopoda. Next base: position 1,168,797 of record NW_006497930.1, read on the forward strand.
ACATAGTTACCAAGATTGGGATCAAATTAAAGTTGGATTAGGGATCGGGACCATGGAATCTTGAACAAACAAAAAGCCCCCTAAGGTAGGGATCATTGTCCTTACACATGAAATCAAGGGATCTTGATCCTAATAAGTGGGGGATCTAGATCCACACTTAATCGGGGTTGAATGATAAATTGTTCAGGACTGAGCTCCTTCTAGTTAAAAAGTGGAGCCCAAGAGCAATTAACTAGTTGATGCAAATAAAAAAGTGCTTTTTTAAAAAAAAATTATATTTTTTGGACTTAGAAAATACGTTATTTGGATTTTTAGTTTTCTTTAAGGTTATTCTTGTCATTTTTTAGTTGCAGTGATTAAAGGGGTAGAATTGGCAGTTTAGCTTCTTTTCTTAAAAAAAAGATGGATATGAATAGGGATTAGCATGGTTGGGTTCGTTAGGATATGTTAAACTTGTTTTTAACAGAAAGGAGAGATAGAATTTAGTTTGTTATTTTTATTTTATTTTAAGTTATTATTCATTATAAGTTTGTATTTAAAGGGAAGAGGTCCCTTATTTGTAGATAGATGGTGATTGGAAAATAGAGAAAGCGATTTCATCTTGTGAAAAGATCTTGGGGTGGACTCCCTTGCAGACCTGAGAGAGGGTTTAATCTCATAACCTTTTCAATTTAATTTTTTTATTTTTATGATTTATTATTTTTCTCCCTACATCAGTTGGTCTCAGAACAAAGAAGATCCAACCATCGCAATGCCACCGAAATGTAATCCTGATATGGATGATCACATGGGATATACTTTAGAAAATCTAACCAAAGTCATACAAGACGTTCGAAGCAACGTTCATGAAATGAATTAGCAGTTGCAACAGTTGCATAATATTATTATTCAAGATGAGGGTGCTTGCAACCATGAAAATCCAACTCCAAATTTTTCCATAGAGATGACTCGAGGTCCACACTAACTTGGGGTGCCGAACCTGAATGTGACAATCACATCGTGATGCAAGAAGCACGATTTGAGGAGCATCCACATGATTTTGGTATTCAGCTTGATCTTCTTGAGTTTTATCAGGAACTTGAAAAAGAAATCACAATTGAGCTTGAGATCTCAGTGTTTTACTTCAAGATGAGCACAAAGTATTTGATGAATTGGTTTATGCAAAAGTGCTGAGGCGTATGATTGGACTACATCACCAATTATTCGATTGGCTTTTGAAGGATGTAAGCTCGAGGTCGAGCTTCTCCCAATCTCGGGAGAATGATGCAAATAAAAAAGTGATTCTTTTGATTTTTTTTATTTTTATATTTTTTAGGACTTAAAAAATATGTTATTTGGATTTTTAGTCTTCTTTAGGGCTATTCTTGTCTTGTTGTAGTTGTACAGATTTAAAGGGTAGAATTGAATTTTTTTTATTTTTTTTTAAGATGGATATTGATAGGGATTAGCACGGTTGGGTTGGTTAGGATAGGTTAGATTTGTTTCTAAGAGATAAGGGAGAGATAGAATTTAGTTTGTTATTTTTATTTATTTTTAGCTTATTCCTTATAAGTTTGTATTTAAAGGGAAGAGATCCCTTCTTTGTAGAGAGATGGTGATTGGCATATAGAGAAAGTGCTTTGATCTTGTGAAAAGATCTTGGGGTGGACTCCCTTGCAAACCCTAAGAGATAGTATAATCTCTCAACCTTCTTTTTTTTTTTTTTTTTTTTTGATTTATTATTTTTCTCTCTGCATCATTAGTATAAAATTCCACATTGTATTACAATAACACATTGTAATACAATATTACATTGCTACACTATACTACAATACATGCTATTATACTACATTCTAGTACAATACAACTATTAAAATATATGTTTAAATATACTATGTTAAACTACAATATTGTGTTATATTATAGTCTAATATACAACTAGAATACTATAGACAACTATTAATATATACTATAGCATACTATGTGGTATATTATATTCAAGTATACAATTAGAATGCTCCATTATATGCTAGTATACCATATGTTATTATATTTAAATCTACTATATACAATTATATATTGTGTTCCATACTATATACTGTACACTATACCAGACTATACTGCTATATTATATTATAATAGTAGGAAATTAGATTTCTTGTAAATAAGGATGATCCCAAATAGGAAAAATCGAGATTCGAAGGTGCAAGATCCTCTTCTTCACATAATAGGATTAGGATTTCAGAGCAGAATCAAACCCTTAGTAGGGGGATTATGGTAATTAAGATCTAATACTAAGCATTGTAGATTATTGCTACCAACATTGATCGAGGACATAGCTAGGTCAACTTGGACTCGGTTGAGTTACTCATCCTCAGCAGGGTGCTGAGGCAAGTATCAATGCCAACATCGGGGGAGATTGCTAATGTACGATGCTCATGTGAGTACTATAGAGACTCGCCCGAGTACTGTAGAACTCATGGGTAACCCAGTCTAACTTGCCCCAGTTCTATAGTACTCGAGCAAATCGCTATAGTACTCACCTAAGAAATGTTCGCTGTTGAACAAAAAAGGGGAGTGGAAATCTGCCTGTTTTTCATTTTTTAATGCTGAAGCCCCAAACCCCATATTTTCATCCAAAATTTTAACTTAAGCTTTTTATTTTACAAGAACTACCTATTCAAAGTCTTAGATTCTAGGGAAAATACTCGATTTCATGTGTTTTGTAGGGAAAAGATTTTGGCAAGTTCTCAACCCGATTTTGAAAATTTTCGATTTCTTCAAAATAGAGGGTCAATCTTTGAAGAAAATCAAAACCTAACCCTAAATTTTTCTTGATTCTGTTAATTTTCCAATTATTTATACGTTTCTATTCTTGGGATCTTTCTCCCTTTTCCTTATTTTCCCTAGCCCTTTGTGTACTTGGGCAAGACTCAAACAAGTATTCTCCGACTTGGCCAAGTAATTTGGTAAGGGCAGAGGCAAAGTTCAGAGCCCAAGTCGAGTTTCTTAATATTGGTTACCAATGTATCTTCTACATCCAGTGCCAAATATCATGCTATAGACAACAGTAGTAATGGAAAACATTCCCACACCACAAGCTTCTCCCAATATGCTATTATACAACCTTGATAGTTGTATCAAATGTATTACTTCTAATATTTCAATATTTGATGTACGTTGAAAGTGAAGAAATCTAAACAAACGTGCAAATTGGCTTCATGCTAGAAAAAAAAATAATATCACCCAAACTTTTATATACATGGTAGTCAAATAGGGGAAAAAAATATTTCTCTCAAAAAAAATCATCTTACCTGCTTTTATGATGCTTATAATGATCAGTTTTGTAGACCCATTCAACAACAAACAAGGCCTGCATCCAATTGCCAACAGCTCCAAGTCCTTCAATGATTTTAAGTAGATTGTCTTCAGTGAAAACTATGTTTGTATTACTCATTAACCTTGAAAACTTCCAATTCCGTTTGCTAAGGTTCAAAACATTCAGCCTACCCACAAAGAAATTATCAGATATGCTCTTGCAAGTCATATAAAAACCAGGCATTAGCACAATGAATGAATCTTTTATCGCAAAAAACAAAAATAACAATAATAATAATAATAATAATGGAATGGAAGAAATACAGGAAAGAAACTTGGAAAGTACGCTATCGATTGTTCACTAATCCCCTTAATAACAAGCAACAAGGAAATTCAAAAATATTACCAATCAGTAAGATCCAAATGAATTGTCAAATGGACATATCAAAAGGTAGAGAATTTATTTATTTAGTCATTCATTCATTTTGCCTGAGAAATTAGATGATACGTCACGTTTAACCAGTTTAGCAATGTACAACATTTTGCATTTCCAGAAATTCAAGACACACACAATCTGTGACCTTTCACTGCAGGAGGGAGAGAGAGAGAGAATTACTATCTACAGTTGGGTGGAGGGGAGCGATAGAATCCAATACATAAACAACCTACTCTTGTTGTAACAAGGAGAGAGAGAATCCAACACACAAGCAACCAACTCTCATTAAATATTGAGATAGAGAGAGAAAGAGAGAGAGAATCAACAGTCAAGAACCAACTCTCATTATAACAAGGAGAGATAGAGAATACAACAGACAACCAAACAGAGAGAGGGGGAGGACGGGCGGGAGGGAAAGTGAGTGAGAGCAAACAGACACATTTTCTCAACTCATGAGCTTACCTGTGAACAAGCATTCTGACCCGGCTCTCATCCCCTTCACGCCTCCCATACCTCAAACCCTTCCTCCCTCCTTTAACCAAACCCCCTTCCTCCTCTGCATCTTCTCCCCCAACAAAACCTAACAATTCCTCTGAATTCCCCGCTGAAAGCATCTCCCGAAATTCCTCCAAATACTCGACCCTAAGCTTCTTCCCTTTATACTCTTCACTAACCCTAGCAAGCCCTTTTACATCAAACCCCCTCACCCATGGCCTACCTGCAAATCCACCATTGAACTCCCTCATTATGGACCGATATTCTTCCCTAGCAGCTCTAACCCGCAGAGCTGCATCCATGGCTTGTCTCTCCAACTCCGAGAGAGGCTTCTCCCCCCCTTCTTCATCTCGCTTCTTTTCTAGGGCTTGGGTAAGGCGATTTGCTTTGCGGTTGGCCTTCTGAATCTCCTTTTTACGAAGAGCGTGAACTATTTTGGGGGTAGGAAAAACGCCTTTACGGACGAGTTTTTGCTTGATTCTTCGGGTGTCTGGCTCGAATTGGGAGGGATATTTAGGGTTGGTATTTGGATTTTGAGGAGGAAGGGGAAGCATAGTGGTTTGCATTTGCATTTTGGCTGCAGAGAAATGTATACAGAGGAAGATGGAGAGGTCTTTCAGAGGCTACATACGGCGGGAATCAAACGTTGGGATTTTACACAATGAGAGTATTTATGCGGGAATCTCAATTGCATGCAATGAAACATGCGGAAAGGAGCTTACAGTTATTCTTAGCGATTAGATGTAAAATTGGAGGGTTAAGAGGTTTCACAAGAGCATCTTCTTTTATATTTTTGAGTGATGCTCTTATCGTTTAATTTAAAATTTAATGAACAAGAATAATTATAAAGGCATATAATAAAAAATAAAAATAATTATTTGTATATTTTTTCGTATGGATGAAATTTAAAAAAATAACCATTTATCATTTGTACAAAGAGTTTATAATCATGTTTGTTTTTTAAATTTCAAAATAGGTAATTGTAAAAGTGTCATTAAGTATACAAAAAATTAAAATTTATTTAAAATACAGACCTTTTATATATAGATATTTCTGCTCGTGTCCCCTTAAATATTATTTCTTGATCAATCCCATGAAAAAAAGTTTAAATCTTTTAGGCTTGCGTCAGTAAATTGCAAAAATTGTACGGACCACTTTTGTACATTATGCCGACCAATTTTCTTTGTTACAAAAAAAAAAAATTGTGTGCTCTGCCCTTCAGTAGAACAACCTTTTTGCCTCTAAAAAGTCAACCATTTGCCCAATCTCAGTCAAATCTATCGATAAACCCCTTTGAAAAAAAACTATGAAGACTGTTAAATCTGAAATATTTACCTTTTTGTTTTCTTAAAAGAACTATTTGAAAATGACCTCTGAAAATTCACAATATCTAACATCACTGCCTTCCCTTTGAAATCAAATGGCCTTTGAGTAATGGCCTCTGAAAAATCCCTCTGAAATTTGATCTAAAACCCATTTCTGTATTTACTTTTGAAAAATGACTTTTGAAAACAACTGATCTGCCTTATCTAAAAAACTGCCCCTCTATTTGTTTTTGCTTATGGATATTGATCTCAGGGTCTAGATCTGTTTCAAATCTCACCCCACCACTCTGATACATTATTGTCATTGACGCTTTGAAACCCTTTTTTTAGTACAATGATAAATTACTCCACAGTGTGATAACCCTAACATAAGAATATATATATATATATATATATATATATATATATAA
>NW_006497930.1:1180001-1201516 GCF_000471905.2 Amborella trichopoda
GCCTTTCCATAAAATATGCATAGCATATTGATGGATCATATATATGAGAAATTTGTGATTGCTTATTCTATTGTTACGTGCAATACACATAATCCAACTAGTAATATATTACATGAAAGTTTCTTTTAATGCAAAAATATATACCATAAATAGTATATATAGTATTATATTGAATAATATATTGTAATGAAAATTTTCCAAAATAGTTTTAAAAAGGGTTTTGAAAAGTTTTCTAAGGAATGAAAATTATTATATTAAATAATATAATAATAATATACATGATAATATAATTCAAATATATGATGTTTTTATATATATTTATTTAAAACAAATATAATATATGATAAATATAATGAAATGATAGAATATAATGTATTACATATTATATTCTATAATTTTATTTTAGGGAAAATATCTCTACTCACCCTAATTTGGTGTATCATTTTTTTGTAGAACCTCAAATTTAAAGTATATTTGGTGGCATTAACTTTTTTAAAAAGCTATATTCTAACCCCCTAATCCCAATTAACTTAAATGTTTTATTTTTTGTGACTTTTTTGCCCTAAATAAATATGTGAAGGACATTGATGCACAACCCCTCTTTAACTCATTTCACTATGTTTCCCTTACCATTTCTCTCGCTCTCACACTCTGCGTCCCTCCTTTGTTCCTCTCTCTCGCACCATCTCTCCCTCCAAACCCTCTCTCTCTCCCTCCCAACTCCCATCTCTCCACAATTTCTTCATCTACTTTATCTCCACACTGTTGCTGATTTTCTCACCCTACAATTTTTGCTCTATCCACTGCTTTTCTCTTTTGGTAGTGGTTGTTGGGGACAGTGGCCTTGATGGGTTGGGGATTGGGGTCTCCTCTTTATTCTCCCTTCTTCTTTGCTCCATCTCTCTATCGTTGGGGCAAGGGTTTTCGATGAATCTCTCTCCATCTCTCTATTGTCCCCTCCATTTTTAGCTTTTCCGTCACTCTCACTCCTCTATCCCACTAGTTGAATGTGTTTTCTCTCTACTGCTTCTCTCTTATACTCTCTCAGGATAACTCTTATACTTTATTCTCTCTCAGTCTCTATATTTTTTCTCTCTAAATTATGTAGTTTTACATCTCTCCTTGCTCTTCTATAGATTTTTATACTTCCTCCCACCTCTCTTTGGGTCTCCTTACTCTCTCTTTGATACCTATATGACATATCTTTGCTTTTGCTTTCTCACAAGCTCTCTCTCTAAGGAAGATGGATTAATATTTGGGACCCTCATCTTTGAGCATGCTTGGTGGGTGGAGACCATGGGGTTGAGAGAGATAGGGTTTGGGGGGAGAGAGCCATTGGGATAGAAGTTTTGGGGAGAGATGGCGAGAGAGAGGAGCAATGCAGGAGAGGTTGCATGTGGATGTCTTTTATGTGTTTGTTTAGGGGAGAAAAAAATATTATAAAGAGCAAATCCTTTGGGTTCATAGGGCCAGGGGTTTAGAAGATAGGTTTTTAGATAAGTTAATGCCTCTAGTTAGAGTTCAGATTTGAGGGTCTATTGAAAAAGGAAACACCAAATTAGGGTGTACATAGATATTTTCCTCTTATTTTATATATTATGTTCTATATTATATTATGTAATCTTATTTTATATGTTATAAGTATATATATTATAATAGTATATTATATTATATTATGTTATATTATTTTTATATATTGTAATGTTATGTTATACATTACATTTTTAAAGAGTAACGTGATCCAAGCTCCCATAAACCTAGGTTTTTCTAATATACGTTAGCTATGGAAAGTAGGTACGATTTGTGATCGGTTTTTCTCCTCATTTATTAGTATGTATTTCTAATTATTTTTTTTGCTCTCTATCAAACATTTTATGGTAGTCAATGTGTGTGCCAAAGCATTAGTTATGTTGCAGAGATTGTTCACCATAGTTTGTATCTATCTTGGTTGAATGTTATAAGAGCTAAAAGTTATCCAAATTAAATTTACACAACCAAAGCGGACCAGCTGATCTGACCACTTGGACCACCTACCAAGGTTGTAGTTGGTCTGGTCCAAAATTTAAACTGCGATTGGCAACAACTCATAATCAATATTTGATTAATCTTGACTAGTTCGACCAACATGTTTTGAATGGTTAGATTTGCCCAACAACCTTGAGCAACTTTGTTTATCCTGTCCAACTGATTTGTCCAATGGCATGAATGATTTGAGTAGACAAGACTCTTCACTAGTTTGATAGCCAGTTTGATCATGATAATGCTGGTCCAAGCCAATTTTATCAAATTCATTTGGGAGAGCTAGAAGAAACGGTCATGGGCTCTACCACCAATTTGGGTGAAGTCTTTGAGTGTATTCAAAAAATAAAAAAATTCAACAAAAATATGTACAAGTAAGCTTCTCCTAAAATTAATATTTACCTTGGGAGATTTTGTCAAAACATTCTCAAGGTATGAACTAATTAACATTGTGTTCGTATCTTCTGATTTAAATTCAATAAGCCTATCAAAATACACATGATCACAAGTTGGAATAGTTAAAAATAGGCACGATTTTAATAATTGATAGTTAGGTATATCTTACTAAATTTTTCTTTATTTAGTGGTATGATTTCGAATATAAATACATGGCCTATTTTGATATTTTGAATATATATCAATGACATTTTCAAAATGTTATGGACCTATTCAAAATGTTGGAATTGGGTTTGCTTTCTTTCGAGGCTATAGCGAAAGAATCAGAATCACATCTAATAATGTAGGCCTAAATATCCTCACGTCTATTTAGATGCTATGCAAGAGTCAAAAGTTGCTTGTTTGGCATCTAGTTATAATCAGGAATAATATGCATTTCTTCACTATATTAATAATTTGAAATAACATGGCTGGAATCACATGTTTTTGACATGATAAGAATTTCAGAATAACATCTTTATATTATGATAAGCTGTTATTTATCCTTTTTTTTTATGTATTATAAAAACCTTTCATGAGTGTTTACATAATTTCAATCGAATATCAATTTTGTGATACCAAATTGAAAAATTGGGCGAATTTTGAGTAGTAAAAGGGTTTAGTAAATTGGACTATAAAATATGTTAGGAAAGTGGAGGAGACTGAATAGGTATACTAATAAGTGACTTTATGTTAATCTTTCTATATCTTCACCTTGCAATCAAATCTATTTGAGATTAATTATGTGGGAGATTTTGTTGAACACAATTATCTCTATCTCTATTGCAGGTTTTTAATTAACTATCTACGTGGATCTTGTTCTGTGGATCTTGCAATCAAATGTATGTGGATCTTGCAATCAAATATATGTGGATTAAGGTTTCAATTAACACTTTCTATGTCTACAACTGAGATGTAAGTTTCAAATTTGAGAAAACCTCGGGAAAATTTCAACTCGGATAAGATCAACCCAAACTTATATATAAAGATTCATGATTTTGCTTTTTTTTTATACAATAATTTAGACAGAGAGAGACAAAGAAACCAATAGAGTTATACGAAGAGTTTTTTGTTTTATCTTTCTTAATTGAGATCATCACCTTATGATCAATCTTGTGGGGTTCTATCCATTTATAAATTTATAATCAAATATTTTTTGCACAATGAATACAAATGCCATTGTTGTTTCTTGGGGTGGCTTTCTCTATATAATTATGCTTTCTTTCTCATATGTTCTTCACAAGTTCAAGATTATTAGACAAATTGTTTTCCATTTTCTCTTTGCTAGTTTCAAGCTATTGTTGTTCCTTGTGATGGTTCTCTCTCTGTATGTACGGAATTATGCACTCTTTCTTCTCAGCTCTTCACAAGTTCAAGATTATTAATACAATTTATTTTCCATTTCCTTTTTGCTGGTTCAATCTGTATTGTTATTGAATCAACAATGAAATCATGTAAATTTTGCATTTTCGATTGTCTTTTTATGTAATTGTTTAACTAAAAAAATATATTTTTATCTTCTTCTTAATTTGATTTTGGGTGCAAAAAGAGAGAATGTAAGATCTTTAACTCTCTCTCTCTCTCTCTCAGTATGCATGTGTAAATTACATTAGCTCTGTCTCTCTAAATTACGTTCGCTCTCTCCCTCTCTTTTAATTACACAGTTTTATCTCTAGATTACATTGGCTCTCTCTCTCTAGAACCCTTAATGACCATCACGGCTTTTTAAGTGTCGTGATGTCTCTTAACGACCTTCATGGCTGTTTAAGTGTCGTGCTGCCTCAAAACATTAAATGGTCTATGACCAACATGATAGTGAGTCTACCGTGATGTCTTCACAGTCCTAAGCTTACTGTGAAGGCTATTTTGGTAAAAAGTACAAATAATGAAAAATGGGTATGACTGAGGTTTTTGGAAGTTTAAGATTTATTTCATTAACATAAATTTTATATAATTTCTCAAGAAAAAAATTCAGAATTATGGTTCATTAAATGCCAGTTGAAGCTAAATTTGAACATAGCTTGCCGGTCCAAAAATCTAGCTTGGGCTAGATCTGTTAGTAGTTGATGTTGGTAATGTTACATCACAAGTATGATTCCTACTATTAAATTACCCTAGGAAAGGCTGTCTGTCCAAACTCCAAACCTGATTTGATTGGATAATTTGTCAAAACTCACTGTTTGAATGTATTAATTACAAATCTTATTCAAGTAGTTGATCAACTGATTCCACACAAGTCCATAATATTGTGTAATACAGGTAACAAAATCCTAGACATCCTTGTTCATAATCTTCAACAAATTTAACAACAACTAATTTCCATTGTTGAAAGGCTTGAAAACTTTATTGAAAATTAATCAAAATAACGAGAAGATGGGGCTCAGGTGGCCAAACTGGCCTTGCTAGGTCCTAGTTGACTCGATGAACAAGTTGACTTAAACCTTTGGCTACCCACTAGGTTCTAGACTCCTAGTTGACTCAATGAACAAGTTGACTTAGACCGTTCGACATTGTCGGCACACCAAGCAGGTAACTTTTTTAAAAAATATATAAAAAATTAGCTAACAAATGAAAAACTAAAAAATATATATTGCACATTTTTCTTTACATGAAATTATAGAAAACATATGAATTCTTAGAGTTGGGTTGTTGTTTGAGTGCCACATAGTTATTTCACGTTTAAAATAATTAAATCTCAATAATGACATTCATGTGATGGATTAAAATTCAACATTTTATTCAAATGAGTCAATATGTATCTAAAATCAAACTGAATAACGTGGTGTCTCATTGGAATCATGACAATTGTGGCCCCAAACATCACATAGTTGCTTTGAAAAAATAACTTCCATGTTGAGAAAATACAAAATTGAGCAAAAACTCTTATGATGACTACTCCAGTTAGAAAATGCAATACTTTTGGCAACAAACATGTGATTGAGAGATAATTCTACAAAGGTTGGGATATGCAAATGAAGTGATTGAGAGATAATCATATGAAGGTTGGGATATACAAATGAAGCAAAACTATTCATGCCCTTGCTAGAGCATACTGCCTATTTACACTTTTGGGTAAAATATAATGTAGGGTTAATTTTAGGATCCCAAAATTTGTAGATCTAAGCTCTTCAATTCATGGTTTAACCTAATTTTTTTTATGAATAATGCCTCAAGATTAAATTTTTTGTATGATAATGCCTCAAGATTGAAGAGATATTGTCCAATTTTTTTAGGTGGATATCTAAGTGTCGGAAAACTTAAAATTTATACTTTCTTTTTTAAAAATAATCATCTAATGATTTTTTTTTGGTTAGTATAGTGTTGCACCTTCTTTCAAGAGAAAATGAGAAATACCGTTTAATTGGTTAGAGAGGTGAGAATCTCGTAATCAAAACTCTCTCTATCCAATCAACCCAAACTTATATAAAGGACTCTTGGTTTTCCTTTTTTTCGCTTAGAAAGAAATCATATGATAATTTAGAGACACAGGAAATTTTCTCTGTCAGAAAGAAGTCATATGGTAATTTAGAGACACAAGAAATTTTCTCTCTCAGAAAGAAGTCATATGAGATTTTAGAGATGACATACGAAGAGTTTTTTCTCTCAGAAGAAGTCATACGAGAATATAGAGATAGAGGGAAACCAGTAGAGACTCGAAAATTTAGAGATAGAGGGAAACCAGTAGAGACTCGAGAATTTAGAGATATAGGAAACCAATAGAGACATACAAAGAGTTTTCACTTGCATCAAGGTGAGTTCTCCTTGTAGTTTTGGTTCTCTTTTTCATCTTAATCCTGTCTTTTTGGTTCTCTTTTTCATCTTAATCCTGTTTTTCTTAATTGAGTGCATCATCTTATGTTCAATCTTGTGGTTTCTATCTATTTATTAACTTATGATCAATCTTGTAGTTTCTATCTATTTATTAACTTGCAATCAAATATTTGTCGTACAATGAATGCCATATCCATATGCCATTGTTGTTTCTTGGAGTGGTTCTATCTAAGTAGGTATGGAATTATGTTTGGAATTATGCTTTTTTTCTTTTTAGTTCTTCACAAGTTTAGGATTAGTAAGACAATTTGTTTTTCATTTTCTCTTTGTTGGTTCAATGTGTGATGCTAGTGAGTAAATAGTGAAATATGTAAATTCTACATTTTCAATTGTTTCTTTGTGTTAATTGTTTAATCAGAAACACATTTTTTTATCTTCTTCTTAATTTGATTTTGTATGACAGAGAGGGATTGTAAAACTACTATTTATTTTTTCATTTTCTTGGGTCAGTCAGGAGCTTGCAATCACTTTGTCTCTTCTATTCTAAGCTCCTTAAAATATGTAAGATTATGAAATTTTTTTATTTTTATTTTCTCGAGTTAGGATCATTTAATATCATTCTAATCCTTCTAACCAATCACCCAATGGACTCAATTACATTATATCTCCTTACATCAAGAAAACTCATTTCCAGTTATAACGCAAGTTTTCAATCAATTCTAGAGATACGTGTCAGATATAATGCAAGTTTTCAATCAATTCTAGATATATCTCTCCATAGATCAAGAAAACTCATTGCCAGATATATTGCAAGGTTTCAATCAATTTTTCTCTCTTCAGTAGTCAGATGTAAGGCCAACTCATATCTTATTATGATAAAATCATCCAAAACTATATAAGATTCTTGATTTCCTCATCTTTCTCAGAACTGTGAGAGAAGGTTCATAGAAGAGAATCAAAAGATTTCCTCCTCTTTCTCAAGACTGAGAGAGAAGGTTCACACAAGAGAATCAAAAGATTTCCTCATCTTTTTCAGAACTAAGAGAGAAGGTTCATACAAGAGAACCAAAAGAGACATAACAGAATATGACATCTGTTTTTATATTTTCTTAGAGTTAGAATTGAGAGGGAGAAGGAAAAGAGACATACTAGAATTTAGAGAGAGAGCCAATAGAGTCATACGACCACCAAATTTTGTTTTATTTTTATCATAGTTTTTTGCACCAAGGTGAGTTCTCTTCCTGTCTATGATTCTTTCTCATCTTAATTTGTTTTTTTAAACTGTGTGCATTATTTTATAATTAATCTTGTCGGTTTCTGTTATTAACCGTTTTACTTCATCCTAAATTTCTCATACAATGAGTGTCATATCCATTATTGTTTCTTAAGTTAGTTCTCTCACTGTTGTATCTTGTATGCTTCTCAGTTCTTCACAAGTTCTGATTATTTTCTATTGTTTCTTTACTATATTCATTCTGTGTTGTTATCATGTCAAGCTGTCAACAATGGCATCATATAATTGTTACTGCCTTTTGAGTTGTTTCTTTGTATTCATATTAATTATGTGTTGATATCATGTCAAGTTGTCAACGATGGCATCATGTAATTGCTAGTCTCTTTTGAGTAGTTTCTTTGTATTCATTTAGGAATTGTTTAATCATCAACATCAAAAACAAATGTTTTTATGTTGTTCTTAATTTGTTTTTGGGAGAGAGAGAGAAAGACTAGTTATATTGAGAAGTTTGGTACTTTCTCTTGAAATTATATTCTCTCATTGGAGAAAGAATTTCTCTCTCTAGGGATAAAGGATTTCTATTGTAAAATTACCAGAGTTTTTTTTTTTTCTTGAGTTAGATAGCATCTTATAATTTTTTCCCTCCTTCTCAATTACATTAGCTCTCACTCCCTCTCTCTTCTATATACACTGCTTAGCAAATTTTTTTCTTGAGTTTGTTAGGATCTTACAATATCACTCTGCATTCCACTCTTAATCCTCTTCTACATATGCTGACCTCTCCTTAAAGTGTTCTTGAGTTCCATGCCTAGTCAAATCGAGGGTGGATTAAGCCTTTGGAGTTGGCCTAGAGAACCAGGGATAGGTCCTACTATATATGGGTTCACATGCAATTCCAGTACTTGAAGAGAAGAGGATAAACCTAGCTCTTGAGAAGAGGACAAACCTAGCTCTTTAGGGATCTAACCGGTGAATAAATTGCCACCAAGATTAAGATCCTGAAGCTTTTTTAGGTTCATGAGACCATGAGGAATGGGGCCTGTAAGAGAGGTTAAGGCCTTTCAGGCCACAAATTAGTGGGTTAGGGATCGAGCCAAAAAGTGCATTGTAGAGTAAATCTAAGTATATGAAGTTTGAAAGGTAACCGATAGTTTCAGGGATTGTTCCTTGGAGATAATTCTTACAAAGATCGAGATTGGTTAAATGGGGGAATGACCTAATGGTTAATTGATTGAGAGTGCCTTCAATATTTGAGTTTGAGAGGTTTGTCTCGATTACGCTTCTATGACCACTGCATCCAGTGCCAGTCCAGCTGTAACAATCAATCTTGTTATTGGTCTTGAACACCCAAAAACCCAAAGTTTGATTTTTAGTCTGATTTTCCAGTTCAGCAATGCTTGAGCTTTCTAGTTATACTCTTGATAAAGCATCAAAAGTATGAATAAGACTGTGAAACATGAACCGCCTCATTCTTTGGTATCAGAGAACTGAGCTCAATGGTCAACTTTCCCTAACACATGACGACTCATTATGTCTTAGTTTGGTAGTCATGAGCTCGATGCAATGCCCGTACTGTTGAAAGCTGTAGAAATGTGAAAAGTTTTCTAGCAATTTCTTCCAAGAAGTAGTTGATTGTGGTAGCAATTTTGCATACCATGAAGTGCATTAGCAATAAGTGTTCGTTTCTAGAGGTTCCATCTCATGCAGCTATTAAACGAGCTACATTTTCATGAGTGGAACAAGTTCCATCAAATTTTTAGAAGTTAGGATGATGGAATCTTAAAAGGAATGGCATGTTGTTTATATAAGACAAATGTGGCTTTTCACATGCCTCTGGTAGATTGATGCTAGGAATCTGTATACTCCTAAGCCCTTCCTTGACCATCTTGTGTATCTACTCCATCATGAAATATGTTTGTTCCCAACTGACACGACCAAAATAGGAAACTTTTCACAAAAATAAAAAATGCATTTGAAGGGCATTGACACATCTATTAGAAAATTTAGTTTCCTTATTTTGAGAAGGATCCAAGCATTGATAGCCATGAATAACTAGGATCCCTTCTAACTATAAAGCTATTTGAAGGATCCCTTCTAACTATGAAGCTATTTGAAAGACTTGGTAATTCTGATGCAATCTAATTTACACAAGTGAATGACATGGACTTTTTATTTCTTTTTTTGAATTATGCTAATTGTATTTTAATAATTCTTTTGTTTGTTTTCTTTTACCTCTTTATTTATCTCCATGGCTTAACTTCGACTTTACTTGTTTTGTACTCATTTAGTTGCTTAATGTATTTCTTTGTGAATTTATCTTTGCAACAATGATAGTCATTCAAGCATTCCACATTTTAGTTATCTATCTTAGGGACTAAAATTACTAATTAATTGGATCTTTTTATATGGTTTTAGGCTCTGAATTATTAACTTGGAGAAACTTGGAGAAGAAACGAAGTGGAACGACAATGAAATAGAAGAGGAACAAATGCAATTTTATAATCAATCTAGCAAATGTTAAGTTCCCCTTAGTTATGGGTTTTATCCAAGTGATGAACAAGTTTACATTTATTATTTGCAGAGAAAGATCAATTCTCTTACAATACCTGCAGACATCATTAAAGATCTTGATATCTACAACTTTGACCCTTGGGCTCTCTCTGGTGAGTTCAATTACAAATAAATAAAAATAATCATAGATTAGTATAACATATAACCCAACCCATTTTGCTTATGAAGTACTAAAGCACATCATTTTAATACTTGAGTTTAGCTATAGTACCAAATCACAATCTTGTTAAGCCATTTAAACCTGTTACTGATTTTGTCATCTTTCTTTGGATAAGTTAAGCCTAAGTTAAAACCAGAACTAAAATTATAAACCCTATTAATGTATTTCTGATTTCATCAACATAATATGTTGGTGTTGTCGACTGTGATACAATAGAATGTGAATAATGTGACTTAAAATCAGAACTAGACTCATCAAGTTAATTGGTATATCTATATGTGCATGATTGCATCCGTATAATTTGGTGGGATTGCATCCTATGATACAGATTAAAACATACAATACGCTTATATGTTCAAGATCGCTTCCTTTGGAAAGAGGGCTTTAAGCCGCTCTACTAATATAAGAAAGAGTTGTCTACAACCGTTCTTTATCCACTTGAATG
This sequence comes from Amborella trichopoda, assembly GCF_000471905.2. The sequence goes on from NW_006497930.1 coordinate 1,190,637, forward strand.
TTGAGATAAATCATTCCCATTGTTAAGTTTATTAAGGAGTAGGTTTGTTCATCAAAACCATTCCTCACTAGCAATCGACGATTGAATTATATATATAGCAACATGTCATGCTAAACTTTTCATCATTTTCATTATCCGTTTTGTAACCTCGGCAATTTTTTAAATGTTTTTTAAGTTCAAAGCCATATATAAAATATGTTAAAACTCGGTGGTACGAGAGAAGTTAAGGACTAAAAGTGTAAAAGGAAACAATGCATATTATGGACGATAAATTTACTACTAAATTGTAAAATATGCGAAATCATTTATAAAAACTTTCAACAGACATTGCAAATGAACTCTAAAAGCCCCCAAGAGTATTATAAAAAGGCAGGAAGAAGAAACAACAAATGGAAACAAAATGAAGCTATACTCTTATATCCCATCAAAGCAACTTAAAAAATGTCCTTTCAAGAAAATAATACGTGAGCCTTGCAATCTATTATGACTCACTAGTAAACAAATGCAATTGCATGATCCTATACAAGAAATTGGTCTAGCCATACTACAGATTCAATGCTGAAAATTTCAATATATAGTCTAAAAGTCTAAACTACCAACCAGGTAAAGTGACTCTACCTCCAACTAAATCAATTAGAAGACTAAAAACTAACCGTAATAACTGGTACAATTATTGAAAAGGATGCAAATATCTAGTAGAATAAAAATTTTATTAGGTATGATGTAAAATAAATATTCGCAAACATAAGGTTCTCAATAAAGTAACTCTAGGACATTGTAACCAAAAGTTCCCAAGATTCGAGTGAAATGCAGCCTAGCCAACCATATTCAGAGCCTGATTTGAAAGGTTCATAATCTGCAATTTTGACTTTGGAGTGTTCAAATAGAATGACAGTGTGTGATGTGACATCTCTATAAATGCTAGATAGTTGTACCTTATCATGTAAGTATTTGAGTCCCCTTGTAGCATCAATTACAATTTTACCCAATCAAGCATTAGACCAGACTAGGCTCCTTGAACTATCTTTCTTTTTGCACATACAAGAAAATTAGAACTGGAAATAAGTCTTTTCAAGTAGAACATAATGCATATTTATAGCAATAGAGTAACTATAGACAAACAATAATGTGAAATGGAAATTCAAAATGCAATGCAAGATATCTTTTAGAGAGCATAATACATGGAGGTTTCCTCAAAATAGTAGCCGACAACTCAACCACGCTGTCATGCCTCAAACTTGAGACTATAGAAATATTGGGATCCACAAAAACTACATACAAAAAGTTATAAATGCTAAAAGCGAGGGGAAAATTAACAAACAACTAGTATCATGAAGTGTACTCCCTCAATATGCAGACAAGTTATGAGGCCACTATTAACTTAAAAGGTCGCATAGAGAGAGTTTGCAAATATACATGAGTTAAAAACTCATCATTCGATTAAGGTTCATCCAAAACATCAAACTTCTTCATTGCCACAACATTTCCATTGTTTAGAATCTCATAATAGGCTCACACATAGGTGAAAGAAAGATTAATGCGATCTTGTTGGGGAATATATATATAATTTGTACTTTTCTTCTGTTCACCTATTTTCTTTTCTTTTAACAAAGATCACTTACAAGTAGTCTTATTACAATAATTCTTGCTTCAAAGAAAGTAAAACTAACAAATCCAAGATCTTAAAAACCTTGATGCCATTAAACCAAATTTCTTTAAATAAAAAAAATACCTATGATTCTTATGCTTGGGAATATAAAGACAATATAATTAAATATGACAAAAAACAAAAAGAGAGTGACAGTGATTAGCTCAACCGGGCTTATTACACCTCACATAGAGTCGCCACCATCAGATGGTGCAGGATCAATGATCAACCTTCAATCTCAACTGAGAAAGCAAGTTTAGGCCAAGCCACACCAATAGAATATGAACCTCTTTGATCACAAACTTAAACCCTATGTGAATTCCCTTAGTAACCTAGTTTGAGAGAGATGAATTCTCTTTGTGCTAAACCCTAAAGTCCTTAACCATAAAGATAGAAGAGAGAAGAACTCTATAACATAAACCCTTAGGTTTGTTCACAATATGGGGAGAGAGAGATCAAAGATGAGAGAGTAGGACGTGCCCTTTTTTTTTGACATGAGAGAGAGAAACTTTTCTTAAGAGAGAGAGAGAAATATGAAATTAGGTACAATTTTTGGGTAGAGACAATCCCTTTTTATAGGCTTTGAACAAGATTAGGGTTTCTTAGGGTTTTCCTTGGCTTGCTTCTTCTTGTGAGAATGAATATGAACTATTGATGTTGGGTGACTTGTGGGGTGAAAGATTTGAGCTATCCATTCTATAGATGAGCCATCAACATTATGGAAGGTGCATGAACCATTATCCCCATTTCCTAAACTATTTTCCCATCAATAGAAATTAAATAAATTAAATTTAATCAAAATATTGTGTATACCATAGAATATCACAAGTCTACTCAATGTTTCCACAAAATCTTTTAAAAATATATCAAGTCAATATTTATATATTTAAAATTATGGTGGGCCCATGTATACAATAGGTCCCCATGATGTTTTTATATATTTAAAATTAATGAAAGGATTTTAAAATATTATTTGAATATTTAAACCATTGTAAAATCAATATCTTTAATTTTATAAATCCAAAAAATATAAATAAAATATCTTGGGATTCATAAAAATTCAAATAACAATTCTAAAATAATTTTTATTATAAAAAAATACAATTAAATTAATTTGATGGTAAAATAATCCATATGATTTAGGAATTAAATTAACAATCATGGGGCACTCCCCCTTCAACTGTGGACTATAGGTCACACTTGCTTTATCAAATCGACCTAGTGTTTTCCATGACTCATAGTCCAAGTAGGGACTCATTAGCGGGTCACCAAAGGCTGACTGATGAGCTAAGGGGTCGCAATTTGAGTTTGTGGATTTCAGGTCATCTCTCAGAGACGAGTCAATGTCACCTAGACCTGATGCGATCACAGCTCCTATGGTGCATAGGGGTATCTCTCGCACATACATACGCTTCACCCTAAAAGATGACTTACTTAATATCTCGAACGATCTATTAATATGCATGTCGTGCGAAAACACATGGATGAGGCTTTGACTCCCGTCTCTGTAGGCCACCATCACATACAAGGGTCACACAGTCCCTTGGCTCACTTATCTGGGCATATGCTCCGATCTTATCAAGGGACGACCCATTAAAACCCTTCTCGATTTATTCTCTATGCCCAGATAACATGGGTATTTCCCAATCGACTGGCCTAGTCATCAAGCACAGTTCAGCATCAGCATGGTCCACGAGGGATCACACTCCCACTGAGTTCATGTTCCACTATATTATTTTATTTTACAAGTACTCATAAGGCCTTTAAAGGCTACATAAACCGAACAATTGGATCTAACTACTCAAATATGACCTAAAATTATTAGTTTTATCATCGTAAATAACTGTTAACTTACTTTCCCAAAATAAAAATATTAATGTTCATCTTTTTCTTCTCCTTTCATTTTCTTTGGCTTACACATCAGTTTAATATAGCTACATAGATCATTCATTTATTCTCTTCTCATTGTGTGTTCAAATTACATGACTTGTGCGTTTTGATTGTGGATTGTAGGTGATGGAATGGGTGCTTTGTAAAGTTAAATAAAGGTTCTAACACTGGCAAACACAAGGCTAAGAAACAAAATAGTCCCATGTGCAAGGCTAAAAGACAAAAACGAATAGCCAACACCACAACAAATTTTTTAAATTATGATGTCCCTTAATTAGAAAAGGAAATCCAGGGTGATGGGGAGACACAATATGTGACACTCATAGGAGATACAAAGTGATGAGATCAATACAAAAAGAGGTGATACAAGGTGGTGAGGAAGATGCAAAAGATGAAGGGATGCAAAGTGATGAGATCACTACAAAAGAGGTGATACAAGGTTGTGAGGAAGATGCAAGAAGAGGAGATGCAAAGTGATGAGATTGATGCTAAGGTGGAGATACAAGGTGATGAGATAGCTGCACTTATTTTAGATTATTGTCGTGAGTTTTTTCTTTTAGTAATTCGAAGATGCAAGGTGAGGAGGTACAAAGTAGTGAGATAGATGCGCTCATATTAGATTACTATCGTGAGTTACCTTCCAGTAATTCGGAGCTCCAAGGTGATGAGATAGATACACCCATTGGTTTTAGTAGTGAGCTCCCTTCTAGTAAATCAGATGACTGTAATTTTTATGCTTCAGCACAATTAATAGGAGAAGAAAATTAAGGTGATGGGATTGTTGAAACCTCAAGGTCTTATTATTATGAGACCTATAATGATAGGTATGAATCATATATATTAGAAAGAATAAGAGTAACCTTGGCATCCTTATCGGCTAAATATGTTAATGGATTAACCCTCTATCGAAGACACGTTACACTAACAATGAACATTTTACTTTATGTTGTTTTTTTTCACAGGATTATTATATCATCAAAGTCCTAGTTAGTATGGGGTAAATATTCTTTTCTTTGATATTAGCCTGTTTCAACTAGTGACTGATTTTTATCAAAATTTTAAGTAGTTTTTCCTATGAAAAAAGAGGTTATCCAAAAGTTTGGCCATGTTTTTTTAGTTAACGTCCTTCTAACAATCTGATCCCATTCCTTCTGAAGATGGTATCATGATTGTATTCCTAAACTTTTAATGTAGGGGATATGATTGTCATAAACTTATAGAAAAATATTCAAACAGTTTGTATGTTCTCCAAAATATTGTAACCAAGAGATTGAACAAGGACCTTCCAATATTTAAACAGTTAGATCTGCGTGTCTAAAATATTGGAATTCAATTTTGCTTTTTAAAAAAGTATTTAGTAAGTCTTAGGCAGATCTCAAAAATTTCAAATAAATAAAAGCATCTCCAAAATAGCTCAAAATTACATGAAAGAGTTGTTAGCTCGAAATTTGATTCATGCGACACAAATTGGTGGGCACTGGGCAGTAGAAAGCTTGCATGGTGCACGATGTGGTGTGCAAGCTTGGTCTAACTTTGTGTGACGAAAAGACATTTGAAGCATTTAATGATAAACAAAATAGCAAAATGGACATCAGAACCGGGCATCTATCTGTACAAAATGATGATTCTAGTTTCTTTGGAGAGATGAAAATGTCTTGTGTTCGAATATTTTGATGCTCAATGCAAGCAGACATCCATTTGTGCTTCACCTGTTAGCAAACTCACGATTTTTGAGGGTCTTGCACTCAGAAGGCATCCATATCGAGTGCCTACCAGATGAAGTCAGACACTTCACTCATTTGAGGTATATTGGATTAAGAGAAACATGGGTTAAGAACGTTCTCAAGTTGATGGAGAGAAAAAAAAAATTTTAATTTTTTATTATTATTAGGATTTTTGAGTTTATCTTTAACTTAAAAATAGGAGGTGCGTAGGGATAATTAGGTGGGAGTTTATTTTGTATGTGAATGAATTGATATTTATCAATTGAGCAGTTAGTTTATGAGTATAAATAGGATAAGTTAAATTTAGGGGGTTTATCTTTTGGCAACGTGACTATCTATTGAAGAGGGTAAGCTATGGGTAAAACATGGCTATCTATTGAAGGTGAAGGCTTGGGATAAACATGGGTAAAACGTGGCTATCTATTGAAGGGGAAGACTTGGGATAAAATGTTGGTAAAATGTGGCTATCTATTGAAGGGGAGGACTTGGGATAAAACGTGGCTAGATTAAGAGAGAGAAAATAGGGGGAGAGATAAAATATGACAGTCCATTGTTTATCTTATTTTTTTGATTTTTTTAGTATATTTAAAGGGATATCTCCCTTTATTGTAAAGAGGAGAATGAGTTAATAAAATTTGGTCAGATTATTTTAGAGTGGATTCCCTTGTAAATATTTGAGAGAGGGTATATTCGCTCAACTTTTTTTTTTTTTCTATCGTTATTTTCTGGTTTTATTTTCTCCTTGCATCAATTGGTATCAGAGCAAGTTAGATATGAGCAAGTCAGATCTATAGAGAGTAAGTTAGATCTGAGCAAGTGAGATCTACTTAGATCTACATAAGTTCCTGCTATGGATGATCGTTGGATACAAGTTATACAAAATTTGACTAAAGCGGTAGAGGATTTTCGAACGGAATTTGACTAAAGCTGTAGAGGATTTTCGAACTGAATTACGTGAGATGAATCAGGAGAGGAATCAAATGATGCAACGGTTGGATAATAGGTTGCAACGATTGGAGAACAACCTTCATTGTAAAGAAGGTACTCACAACCACATTCATCTTGCACCAGTAATTCCATGACAAACCCAGAATATTGATTTCAAGCGTACTGAAGAAATTTACAAGCCAGATTCACATTTTATAAGATCTTTCAAAATTTCATGGTCAAGGGTGTTCATCAATTGAATATGGTGCTTCTTTGGCGTTGACCCATTCCTAGTTTGGAATAATCAGGCCAAGCTCCTATTCAACAATTACTCTTGGGCCACAGTTGTAAGCAAAGAGTCTTACATTAGTCTTTTGAAGACATTGAAGAAGAAATTAACTTTGAAGAAATTGAGAAAAGGTGTTGAGACGTAGGGTGGGATTACATCACCAATTAGCAGATAGTGATTGGCTTCAAACTCGAGGTCGAGCTTCTCCCAACCCCAAGAAAATGATGAAGATAAAAAAAAAGAAAATTATTTTTCATTATTATTAGGATTTTTGAGTTTATCTTTCACTTAAGAATATGAGGTGCGTAGGGATAATTGGGTGAAAGTTTATTAGAATAGAAGGTGCGTAGGGATAATTTGGTGGGAGTTTATTTTGTATGTGAATGAATTAATATTTATCAATTGGGTGGTTAGTTTAGAATTATAAATAGGATAAGTTAAATTTAGGGGGTTTATATTTGGGTAAGTGGTTAGTTTAGAAGTATAAATATGATAAGTTAAATTTATGGGGTTTATCTTTTGACAACGTGGATATCTATTGAAGAGGGTAGGCTATGGGTAAAACGTGGTTATCTATTGAAGGGGAATACTTGGGATAAAACGTGTCCTTGGCTTGGATAGAAAGTAGCTAGGTTAAGAGAGAGAAAATAGGAAAATCTATTATTTATCTTTTTTTTAAAATTTTGAAGTCTATTTCAATGGTTATCTCTAAATGGATATCCCTCTTTATTGTAAAGAAGAGAATGAGTTAATAAAATTTGGTTTCATGAAGAGCTTATTTTGGGGTGGATTCCCTTGTTGAGATGGTATATTATCTCAGCCTTTTTTTTTTTTATCATTATTTTTTTGTTTCATTTTTTCCGCATCACAAGTCCTTGGAGAAATTAGAAGCTTGCAGACCCTAGACATGGCGAAGTTCGAGGGAGAATTGCCAAGTGGAATATCAAACATAAACATAAAAAGCTTAATATATTTGAATGTGTCCAATTCCATTATCATTCGGTGGAGAAATGAATTTCCAAGGGGTTTGAGAGTTCCATATGGGATAGGGAATTTAGCAAACCTACGAAGTACAAACATTGGGATACACAAGAGGTGATTCAAACATTGTGAGTGAGTTGGGGAACTTGAGAAATCTTAAAAATTGAAAATTCAGTTGGAGAGGAGTGAGGACGCAGAGTCATTGTGCGCGTCCATCGAAAGGATGGATTCACTCTGTTATATATAGCATCTCCCTCAAGTGAAACACCTTTGCACTTTCACCCACCCAAACCACTCTCCAAAGGGTGTCTCTCGTTGCGTTGCGTTGCGTTGCGTCTTTTCGGTGTCTTTGTGTGTTGGATTTATACCACTCCAAATTTCACGAAGACCCATTTGTTGCCCTCGAAAGGTTGCCCGCGTCTCTGTCCAGGTATTGCATAGGTACTCATATAGGCAAATGCAGTGGAATAGGCTTTCCAAAACTTCAAAGACTTAGTCTCTATTATTTACAAGGATTGGAAGAGTGGGGGAGAAGTGGAGGAGGGATCCATGCCATGCCTTCAAACACTACATATCGGAGCTTGCAACAAATTGAAGGGGCTGCATCAAGGCTTACATTGCCTCACCGCCCTTCAAAGTTTCAGCCTTTATGAGACGACTCCCGTGTCCATGAAGCGGCTAGATAGACTCGAGGGCGAAGACCGTTCCAAAGTGCAGCACATCCCCTTGATTCAAAGATATTTCAAGATCCAAGGGGAATGGTATTATGAAGCTATGTAGAAGGTGGTGATCAAGATCTCATATATGAGAGATTGGGATTGGGGTTGGGGTCGTGGTAGTCATTATTTGTGCTCCAGTTAAAGTCTAGGCTTCCATTCTCATCTATTCGATAGTCTTTATCTTCGAGCCTATTTAGCCCAATATATTATTTTTCTTTGATTACAAAGCATTATTTTAAAGTTAATTTGATTTGAAAAAGGAAAAGCATACAATAAGGTTATTAACCTTATTAGATCGGCTTGGATCCTGTGGATTTACGAGATTTTGCTTCCTTTTGTTAGGCCTCCTAGATATGGTAGTATCCTATTATTTTGGTATTTCATTGAACAACTTGGAGTTGTTTTTTTTGGGTAAGTTTTCTAATAGGATTATGGATCCAAATCAAATTAGGATAAGTCAAGTTTCCAAAAGTTATGGAAACTTTTGGGATTTACTTTTTCTATTTATATTGGGGTTCTATTGTAGAGAGATAAATGACTGGAAAAAGATAGAGAAACCTTTGGGGGTTGTAGAGAGAAATATTATAGAGAGAGGCTTTGTGGGTGAAAGGATTGTTTATGGATCTCTTAGGTAATAGTCATATTGTAATTTTTTTTTTTTTTTGATTAGTGGAAAGCTATCGATCGTAATTCATCAAGAGATGTAGTCGTATCTATGGCAAACCACGTAAAAATAAAATGTATAATTTATTTAATGTTTTAATTTTCTTACTTATGGGTTGCTTTTTGCTAGTTCAAATTTCCTGGCTCTTTATTTGCTAGAAATCAACCCGTCGGATTTTGAAATTTCTGTGCACAACATATCTTTGGTACAAAATAGTAACAATCACCACTAGCCATCAAATATCTTTGGTGCAAAAGAATAACAATCACTACTAGCCATCAAATTTGAGACTAGGCAACTGTAGGTATACCACTAATTGTTTAAATCCGGGAAATTTTTGTTTCATCTAATGGCATGAGACATTTGTGATTTTAGTGTTTGACAAGCAATATTATCATGGTATACAATCCCTTTTAAAATAATGTTCCGATTGTTTTTATATAAATTTATTCTTTAAAAAAAGGGACTGGATTAATGTTTTTATAAGTTTTTCAAAAAATGATGATTCAGATCAGAAATCACATATCCAGATTTGGGATCGGTGGTGACCAACAACAAAAATTGTTGTTTTGAAAGGTAAAGATTTGGATCTCTCTTGTTACACAGTACTCACACGGTCACACCCTCTTATTGTTTGTTTGATCCACTAGGGCCAGCTTCAATGTGCAGGACGTGGGTCTAGCTGCCAGTAACTTCGTATTCTTCAATCTTTCACAAAAACAGTTCTTGAGCACATCATTATTTGGACCCATATATTGAGATATCTTCCCCATGTCTCTCTCTATTGATTTTAATAAATTATGATTGATTAATGTTATGAATGTTTCCTACTATTGTGGTTATTGGGATTGCAAGCAATGAGACCGTTATCATTTGCACTCAAAGTCACAAATACCCCAATTCCAAACCATTCGAAGTAAAAAAGCATGGTTGTATCATTTCTCGACATAGTAATTGGAAATTTTGAGAGTGAGGCTGGGTTGTGATGGTGGTAGTACTACTTGAGCCCACGGGCTTTCATTCTCACTAACACTTTTTAAAAAATTTAATTATTTCCAAAAATAAGTAAGAGCCTATAATGGGATCTCCCTCCTTCCCAACTACCCCCCCTACCCCCAACAAAAAAAAAAATGAAGTAATTGAAAAATTTCTTTGGACTTAAGTGCAGCCAATGATACACGTCCAACCACCTGATTTCACGTCCAACCACCTAATTTCACATCAGATAGCTACGAGTAATTGTGATATTTATGTACCACAGTTAAATTACTTGCTCATTTCATCTTGTCTTTATCCTGTAATGCATTTAAGCCCACTGCTCATCATCTAATGGCAAATACAAACATAAACAAATGCAGTATTGAGAAGTAAAAGATTTATCCCCACCGATTGAATGTGGAGCCATTTAGTCGTAACGTGGCTTATGCTTTCAATGGGAGAGCCATTGACTAGTGCACCCATCCTCTCATTAGTTGTTCCATTTGCACTTGAATGAAACCCTCTTTTCACTTGGTTGACATAAAGCATCAATTTTCTATTATTTTTATTTGCACTTGAATGAAATCTTCTTTTCACTTGGTTGACATAAAGCATCAATTTTTTTATGTTTGAATTCAATGTAAATTCTATGACAAAATAAGAATAGAACTGCTTATTAACCAATGCTCTACATCACTACATGAATACAATATTGTGAATGTAATTTTAATTTAGGTTGAAACATCCTTGATTTCATCAGGCTGTGTATCGCAATTTGCTTTTTGATTATTGTTTTAATGCTTTGAAAACAATTAAGTACCCAGATCAGTGAAGCGGATCATTCACCCACAAATCTATGTTGGATCATTGGATCCGCATCCTAGATTGGGGTCTAGATCGGTCCATTTTGATGATCCACAAAATATAAAAATAAAATAAAATAAAATAAAAATAGAAGTTTATGGGTGAACATTAAGGAGACTTAAAAAATAATTAGATAAGCTTAAAATAAATAATATATATATATATGTCGTGGGAGGCAAGGACACAGGGGAGTAGG
>NW_006497930.1:1201536-1226086 GCF_000471905.2 Amborella trichopoda
CTATAGTAATTATAATGAAACTAATATTAAAAAGTTATGTTAGGTCTATTTGTTTCACCAATTTTTTTTAATATATACTCTTTTTATTCGAATGAACACACACAAAAAAGAAAAAATTGAAAATACAACTTAAAAAGTATTTTTTTAGCCCCATTAACATACGCCGTCTATTTTAGTGAGATGCTTAGATCTAGGCCTTAGAAAGATCTTTTTTCTTTTCAAATTTTTAGATAGCCTTTATTATTATTAGGTACCTTTTTTTTATAAACACTAATAATTTTATTGCACCATCTTTGACAAAGGACATAGTTTCGAAAGATCCCATGCACAATGAGATTCACATTCATGGCAATGGGGGTTTTAACAGCTTGGCTCTCTAGCTCGGCCCTAAAAAGCTAGGGCATGAATGGGCACAACCCGAGGGTATGGGCGGGCCGGGCTCCTCAGGTGGAGGGTTGGGCCAGGAGTGGCGATGGTCTTTGGAAGTTGCTAAAATATTATGGTCTTTGTTTTAAGTTAGGTATTTGGGCAATATTGTTTTGGCATGTTTCCAAGATCAATCAGAAAATTGATACGGGCTTAATTGGTTAGCGCTTGATGATTTGCAATGTTATACCCTAGGCTCAATTCCTTCTAAGAGTAGGAGCCTTCTCCCCATTGACCTAAAAAAAAAAATCAGAAAATTGATATTATAATTCTTAGTTCTTGTGGGCCAAGCAAGATTTAGGTAATTTATAGTCCGGTATTTTTCCTATTAATGGAATCTCAATTTGGATGAGAGAACCAGTGAAGCAATTGGTATGTTTGCTTTACTCAGTGGACATCACAACTATGTACATCATAAATATAAAAAGTTTACCCGAATCAACCTCCTAAACAAATTCCTAACTTGAAAATGATTTATTGATCAGCCCTTGTTCCCAAAGTTGCCCATGTTTTATATACAGAACCTGCATGTTTTATATATAGAAAACATGACGAACTATAACATGTGAAGGCCGTCGCCATTATGTACTGTTTATTACAATAGAAAAAGTAGTACAATAATACCTAGTGGTGGTAAGTTGCTTGATATTCCCAACTAAATAACTTAATAGGGAAAAAGACAATCGATCAAGACTTCAAAGATTAAGGTTTCTTTCCAACTTCAATCTTAGATCAAGTGTTCCTTGTTCCTCAAAGGAGATTAGGGTTTCTGTCCAACTTGAATCTTAGATCAAGTGTTCCTCAAAGGAAACATAGTCTAACTCGCCTCTTGGTTCACATCTTCACATAAAGATTGGCTTGTCAAAACTCAACAAAAAAAAGAAGAAATTGGCTTGTCAAAACTCAACAAAAAAAAGAAGAAAGATTGGCTTGACGTTCATCTAAACCGAAGTTTTACATGCATCACAAAAGCGCCATTTTCAGTGACCTACATCGCCCCAATGGATTTCTGATATGGTTCGGGGATTTGGACATCTGAATCAACGATCTAGGAAATTAAAAAAATTAAGTGGGGCCAGTTCTGGCATAGAATTGGCCAAAACCAGCAGATTCAATGATTAAAAAATAAAGAAATATGGAGTCGGATCGTACCTAGTTCTGTTAGAGAACCAAAATGTATCAGCTAAAACTAGCCTCTTCATGGGGGATCCAGAGGATTCCCAAAAATTTTTGGGATCCGCATTAGCCCAACCACTTCCCAATTTGGATGAGCCACTACCGATTTGGATTACCCATTTTTCAATGAGTGAAACCTTTTCTAAAATAAAAAACTTGGTTTCCCGTCCTTTAGTCGGGCCACCTCCAAAACCACTTTTGTACACCTTGGAAGGGGTGTATCGAATGTTTGAGTGATGGCCTCTCTTAGAGAGTTTATAGTTAATGTTGCGATTTTATACTAAATGCACATCAAAAAATCCTCCAACAGGACTAGAGAACCTTCCAATCGAGTATGTCAATCTAGAGATGTGTAGATATAAAGAAAAAAAGAATTTCAAGTCGTAAAAATAATGCATCGTTATTTGAACAATCTTTTTTCTATATTTTCAAATATTTATGGATCTACTTGATCCCTACTAATTTTTTAAATTTTAATTTAATTAAAGATAAAATTCAATTTTCATGTCATCATAAAATTTTCGACACTACAAGTATATCTCCAAACAAATTTTAGAGGTGCCCCTTACTTCTAGGAGGCCATCTTATACAAACATCACCCAAATAAAATATTATGAAAAATATCTAAATTTTATTACAAAAAAAGTTTATATACGGTGTCAGCCTCAAAATTGTTGGGTTTACGTGGCCTTTAAAGGCCTCATAAGAGTTTGTATAAACATTTCATATAGTGAAACATAAACTGAGTGGGTGTGTGGTCCTCTTGTGGATTATACCAGGCAAATGCGATTGCCGATACTCGAACTAGGCTCAACGTACTAGGCTAGTCAAGTTTTGGAAAAACCAAAGATACTTGGCTATAGGGATCTATCGAAAAGGGTTTAGGGGTTAACCCTTGATGAAGTCGGCGTACGCCCAGATGAGAGCCGATGGACTGTGTGGCTCTTGCGTATTATGAATAGCCTTTAGCGACAAGGCTAAAAATCTCATCGTTATATTATCACGCAGCATGTACATCGATAGCCATATTGAGATTCACAAATGAGGGTGAAGCGCGTATATGTGCAAGAGATTACCTCTATACACCATAGAGTCATAGTTGCATCAAGGTCTGGAGAACTATGATTTTTTTGGTCTCTAGGGGAGATTATGAAATCCATAAACTGGAAAAGCATCCCCTAGTCTATTGGCTGACTTTGGTAGTCCAATCATGAGCTCCTGTAGCGGATTGTGGGTTATAGGAATTGCTAGTTCAGTTTGAGAAAGCTAGATGGAACGTGGTCTGCAGTTGAAGGTGGAATGCTCCCATATATTGATAAATTTCTAGATCTAACGGATTCGATTCCCCTCAAAATTAATTGGTTTGAATTAATTTTATGTTATATAATTGTTTTTTTAAAATGATTATTTGCATTTTCATGAATCTTTTGATATTTTATTTTTGTCATTTGGATTTATAAATTAAGAGAAATTAAATTTTCAATATTTTAAATAAAATGTGATATTTAAAAATTCTAAAATCAAAATAAGATATTTTCTAAAATTATATGAGATCCTCCGTAAATATGGGTGCTCAATTTGTCACATGGCAAAATTGGGTGGGGCACACATGTGGCCACCACAGGGTGGCACGCCCCACCCATCTATCTTCTTCACCAAGATTGGGTGATAATTATCCTTTTATTTGTTGATTTTTCTTTCAATTTACATGATAAAGTTAAATATTTGAAATATTTAATAAATCTTCGAATCAATATTGCTTAATTTAAGAAATAAGGATTGAATATACTACAATAAAAAGTAAGATATATGATTTCCTTATTTAAATATTTGATGAGAATAGATTTAGGAAAGGGAATATAAGGTTCCAGTACATCCATTTGAATCTTGATGGTGAATTAAAGGAATGGATGACTCATATCTCTCACCCCACAAGTTTCCTTAAATAGACGGTCAAGATTTGGTTTTAAGAATTACGACAAACTATAATACATAAAAAATCTATAAAAGGAGGCACTCTCACATCATAAATCTCTACATCTATTTTTCTCTTCTCTCTCTAAGGGTTCACTCTCTCTCCCAAGATTTCTCTATAGGTGGCACACCCCACCTAGGGCTTCAAGATCTTTTCCAAGGTTTCTAAACGGGGCACGCCCCTGCCTAGAATCTCTCTCCAAGTTTTAAAAGGGGCACGCCCCAACCATTATCTATCTCTTGGGTTTACAAGAAGGGGAACGCCCCAACCAGCAACCTCTCTCTCTTGATTTCTTGTTGGCATGCCCAAGGCTAGGGTATTGGTTTTGATATTGGATAGCAAAATGGAGAAACCTCTAGTAAATAGATAATTCCCTCTCTCTTTGATTTCTATCTCTCATCTCTTTAAAGATCAAACAAAGGGGCTTGTGCAAGACTAAGGCATTGAGGCCTTAGGTAGATGGTTCTAAATTGAAATCTATATGTTATTGAGAAGGTCTTACCATAAGTCGGAGAATCAAGAGACCAATCATAGATCCGAACACCATCGGAAGGAAGAGGCTCAGCGTGGAGTGTACTAAGTCCGGTTGAGATAATCTTAGGCAATTTTATTTCTTTAAATTGTACTTTGTGTTGAACTCTTATATTCCCATAAAGCAATGACTTAAGGTTCTGATTTAAGGAGTCGTTTTCAATAATAGTAGCAAGCGAAGAACCGTGTTCCCTTGTTGTTTTATTTATTCGTTTCAAGAGATCTTTATTTGTTTGTAGTTGAACATTGTAAGTGATCTTGCAGGTGTAGAAATAAAGAAAGTTTTTAAATGTATACACCGTGCTTGATCACATAGTCTAACTTTCATTGGTATTAGAGTTAGATCTACTTGCTACCCTATTTCATTTATTTCACTATTTTGGTGAGTTGGTAATGGGATGTAAGAAAGCCAAATACTTTTGTGGTCAAGTGATACACTTTTGGAATAATTATTGACATATTCAAACACCGAAAATGCACTCTACAGAATGAGGTATTCTGTGCTGTTTTGGAGCAGTGATATGAAGAAGATAATGAGGTATTTCTTTGATACATACTTTAGTGATATTATGTTTTTTTTTAGAGTAGGATCTACTTGAAAAATTTCAGTGAAAGATCCCGAGGGAATTGAGAGTTATGAATTCATCAATGAAGGGAATCAGTTCTGACCCAGCAAAATCTAAGAATTGTCCATTGAGTTTCATGAATTTTTCCACCAATCATATGAGTTTAGTTTTATCTGGTTTTTGAATATAACTCACCAAATGGAGTCTACTTTTAAACAAAAAGAGTTCATAAAGAAATCCCTCGTGGTTTGAAAGATATGATCATTTTATTGAAGGGTACACAAGTGTTGTTTTCTGCAACGAAAACTATTTCAATGACTTGGAAATCTTGATTTTATTTCTATTCTTAACAAAAATGTTTTAAGTTTCACATTAAGTTTTTAGATTGCCATTTTGAGTCTCGTTTCTAATAAAAATTATTTAAGAGAGATATATATCCATGGGAAATAAGAAATAAAAATTTTGAATTAGAGAGATGTTTTCTTGAATTTTCTACAGTTTGATGTGTCTTCATTGAGATGTGAATAGCTATATTTATCAAACCTACTTAACATAGTGATATGGGCCCTGTAGACATAGAATGATAACTCACATCAAGTTTTTAGATTTCCATTTTGAGTTAAATTTTTTAATAAAAATTATATGAGAGATAAATAAGAAATAAAAATTTTAGATTGGAGAGAGGTCATCCTGAGATTTCTACAGTTTATTGTGTCTCCATTATGATGTGAATTACTATATTTATCAAGCATGTTTAACAGAGTGATATGAGGCATGTAGAAACACATATGTTACCATTCTGTGTCAACTTTCAAACAAAATAGGTTTGAAAGGGCAACTCCATGAGGGTGGAAATGAAAGACAATTTTATTAGATAGTGTTCATCTTGAAATTCTGCAGTATGATAAATTTTACGACGTGAATGTCATTTATTTATTTATCTAAAGAAAGATATTACATAGGATTCACAATATGATGTTATGCTTTGGTTTTGAGTCTAGTTTTCAACATAAAATGTTTAAGGAAGAAATCCTTTACAGATTTAGAGAAACAATTATATTATTGACAGCTGCGTAACTTGATTTTCTGTTGCAAAAACTGTATTGTGATGTGAATGTCATTAAATCGATGAGCCATTAAATGATGTGATTTAATAATGGAATTGAGTACTATTATATATATTTGAGTCAATTTCAATACTCACAAATTTTCAGAGATAAACTGCTCATGAGATAAGAAATATCGTATTCGTATTATGGGATGTTCATCTTCTATTCTGTACTAAATTAAAAGATGTGGCATGCTGAGGCACATCTTTATACTCCTCATAATGGAAGCTCTTTTAGGGCTCATTCAAAAGTTTTATAATATGTCATGTGTGTGATTTATAACAGTAAAACTTCAAAGAGAAGTAATACAAGGTTGGTGAGATATGACACTCTACGTGAAGAAGTGTTCAATCTAGGAATTGCATAAAGAAAAAGAAACACAATACCTGTAAAAGCATCTTAGTTTCTTCACAATGAAAGGATATGTACAAAGACTTAGTAACAATGTAGAAACTCTAAAGATTAGTGGGAGAATTAAATTTGTGATCTTTAAAATGATGGGATGAAGAAGAATATTTTATACATATATATATATGGGAGAATCCAAACACCAAAGAGGTGGATGCTTCATCGACATGTAAAAGATGATGACCAAGTGTGTCTTCATCAGCTGTGTACTCTTCCAAGTTCATCAAAGTTCGTCAGCAAGTAAAAGCGAAAAATCAAGAAAGCTCAAGTACTACACTACATAGTTTTGAGGTATAAAATATATCTCACATAGGTAGTAATACCTGTTTTTCAATACCTCCTTGTACTTGTACAAACTACGTAAGGTAGTGATATACATGAAGATGTGGTTTGATCAATAACTATGAGTCTAGAATGAAATATGAGAGATGTGTATGACTTATTCAAACATGTAAGCACAAAGGGAGTGTTCCGATGGAACCCGGGCTTAGTGACCATCCTCCCAATAATGTTAAGTAAGATGATGTCTTGTATGTGATGATGATCTCATGATAAAGTCTCCATATTTGCCAATAAAAAATGTTTTTGTCAGATTTTTTATAACCATTTTTTGGTCATGCTTTATTTTGGATAAAGTTATAAGATGGAATTTACGATTTGTTTTGTGTAGCTATAAACATGACATGGTAAGTAATTAAAGGTGAATGTGGTAAAAACAATTTATGAAGACTAAAACATGTATTTAAAATTAAATTGGATCATTTGTAAAAAAACCTAACTTTATGGATATAGTTTTGAGAAAACGAGGTCCACTAACTATTTGAGAAAAATCGTTTTAAAATCACTATGCTATTTTGTAATTATTGTTTGAAAAAATATACAATGTCACGAGTTTTGATATAAAAGAAAAACATTGGGTGTTGAAAATATTTTATGTACATGTGAAAATGTGTCATTAATATGTGCATTGTTTTTAAATAGCCACATGTATTGTCTCTTGTTTTCATAGTATCGATTATGTAACTAGGTTTTGAGTTATTTATGATCCTCTATTACTTAAAACCATGAACCATAGGGTATGTCATAGGATGACTATCTTGCTTGGTCTCCTTGACATGTGTTATGTGGATTATATAACTTAATTTGTATGGGTATACTACTAAGACGACTAGTGTGGTTGAATTTTTGTGGTTCATGAAGGTTTTTTCATATTGGGAAACCAAACATGCATTGATTTATTATTTGGTATGAGACTTGCTATACTACCTCATGACATAGCATGAGAATGATGAGATAATATTTCTTGTGTGTTATGTTTGAAGTGGGCCCATTCAAAATGTTGGAATTGGGTTTGCTTCCTTTTAGGCTATAGCAAAAGAAACAAAATCACATCTAACAACATGGGCCTAAATATCCTCACGTACTATTTAGACGCTATGCAAGAGTTAAAAGTTGCTTGTTTGGCAACTTGTTATAATTAGGAATAACATGCATTTCTTCACCATGATACTACTTTGAAATAACTTGGAATCACATGTTTTTTACATGATAAGAATTTCAGAGTAACATCTTTATATTATGATAAACTCTTATTTATCTTTTTTTTTATGTGTTATAAAAACCTTTCATGAGTGTTTACATACCCTTCAATCAAATATCAATTTTGTGAGACCAAATTGAAAAACTAGAAAAATTGGCCGAATTTTGAATAGTAAAAGGATTGGGGAATACATTTAGTAAATTAGACTATAAAATACGTTAGGACAGTGGAGGAGACTGAATAGGTATACTAGTTCAAGTTACTTTCTATTAATCTTTCTATATCTGCATCTTGCAATCAAATCTATTTGAGATTAATTATGTGGGGGCTTTGTTGAACTAGGCACAATCATTCTTATCTCTATCACAAGATCATGAAAATCTCATTAAATTTTCAATTAAATATCTATGTGGATCTTGCAATCAAATGTATAATTGTGGGGGATTTTTTTGAGCAAGGATTTTTCTGAGCTGGGATTTCGGGATTTGTTATCGAATAGTTTTAGAACAATCATCTCTATCTATATATCATGATTAAGAAAACTTCATTAACTTTTCAATTAATGCTTTCTATATCTACAACTCAGATGTAAGTTTCAAATTTATAACGCTTTCTATATCTACAAATTGGATGGAAGTTTCAAATTTGAGAAAACTCTAGGAAAATTCCAACTCATATGTATTATGGGATAAGATCAACCCAAACTTATATATAAGGATTCTTGATTTTCCTTTCTTTTCATAGAATAATTTAGACAGAGAGAGAGAAACCAGTAGAGTCATACGAAGAGATTTTTGTTCTATATTTTTTAATTGAGTTCATCACCTTATGATGAATCTTGTGGGGTTTTGTCCATTTATTAACTTGTAATCAAATATTTTTTACACAATGAATATAAATGCCATTGTTGTTTGTTGGGGTGGTTCGCTCTCTATATGTATAGTATGTGTAGAATTATGCGTCCTTTCTCCTATGTTCTTCACTAGTTCGAGATTATTAGACAATTTGTTTTCCATTCTCTTTGCTGGTTTATAGCCATTGTTGTTTCTTGTGGTGTTTCTCTATCTGTATGTACATAATTATGCATTCTTTCTTCTTAGTTCTTCACAAGTTCAGGCTTATTAATACAATTTGTTTTTCGTTTTCTCTTTGCTGGTTCAATCTGTGTTGTTATTGACTAAACAATGAAATCATATAAATTTTGCATTTTCAATTGTCTCATTATATAATTGTTTAACCAGAAAAATATTTTTTATCTTCTCCCTAATTTGATTTTGGGTGAAAGAGAGGGATTATAAGATCTTAACTCTCTCTCTTTCGCTCAGTATATGTCTATAAATTACATTAGCTATGTCTCTCTAAATTATGTTTGCTCTCTCCCTCTCTCTTAATTACACTCTATATCTCTAGATTACATTGTCTCTCTCTCTCTGGAACCCTTAATGACCATCACGGCTCTGTAAGTGTCGTGATGCCTCTTAATGACTATAATAGTTATTTAAGTGTCGTGATACCTCAAAACATTATATAGTCTATGGCCATCACGGTAGCGCGTCTACCATGATGTCTTCACAATCCTATTAATTGCTCTTGATATTGATAATTTGATAGAGCTTAGTATTGTTTTTTTTTTTTTTTGTATTACATTTCTTAGCTTTTAGTTAAAAGAAACGGCTTGCTTGCAGCAAATACATGCTTCGTAAAGACACATGGTATTCTTTTATGCAAAAAAAGGGAAAGTATAAGATTGGAAACAAGCCAGATAGAAATACACTCAATGATTGTCTGCTCAGTAATATCAATGAAGTGATGCACAATGATATTGTGGTAGCCCGAAAGTATAATCTACTATTTCACATGAGTTCGATTGACACGAAGGCCCCCTGGCTTTTAAAAGAATATAGTATGCGCCGATGAGATTCTAAAATTGAAGAAATATGGTGAAGAGGTGAGAATCACAACATTTTTACCTCTTTTTATGAACTCTATTTTAGAAAAAAAATGACTACTTTCTTGCAATGGTTTTTGTCCTTTCCCTAAATTTTTATATATTTATGTGTTACTTCTCTCTTGTTCATACCAACCATTCATTTTCTCCTTCTAAGTCTTATCTTTCTTTGAATATTCATTTTCTCTTTCTAAGTCTTATCTTTCTTTGAATCGCTATGCCATATCCTTGTAAGCTTATGTTGTTTGTCTCTTTAACATTATGTGATCCACTGGTTTTCGATCTACTAGAAGCTGCAAAAGAACAACAAGCATGGTTTCCTGCCTGTATGAAGTTGCTTAAGAATACCAAAAATATAAATATAGCTCTTTTGTGTCACCAAACCACTTTTGTGTCAGCAAACCAGTCATGGCATTTATACAATATTGGCGGATTTTATAATTGAGAAAGTAAAGCTGATGAGGCTTTATAAAAAAGATCAAATACATTGATCTTATGAGCCAACCATGCTAATTTACAAACTTGATGCAGTTCCAACCTAATTAAATTAAGCTCATTTCATAAAATTACCAAGTGTTGAAAAATAACACTACTTAGATTTATACTTTGAGGGAAATAGTGTGCCTCATTTCCTAGGATCACAATGAGCGACTGGAAACTGGATAGCCCTATAAATTAGGAACACCCACAGTGTGACTGTTACATATATATATATATATAGTATGTCAAAACTCGGTGGTACGGGAGAAGTTAAGGACTAAAAGTGTAGAAGGAAACAATGCATATTATGGACGATAAATTTACTACTAAATTGTAAAATATACGAAATCATTTATAAAAACTGTCAACAGACATTGGCAAAACTTAAGTATCGAAACAATATATGCTATAAAATCCTTAGCAAATGAACTCTTAAAGCCCCCAAGTGTATTATAAGAAGGTAGGAAGAAGAAACCATAAATGGAAATAAAATGAAGCGATACTTTTATATCCCATCAAAGCAACTTAAAAAATATCCTTTCAAGAAAATAATATGAGAGCCTTGCAATCCATTATGACTCGCTAGTAAGCACATGCATTTGCATGATCCTATATAGAAAATTGGTCTAGCCATATTACATATTCAATGATGTAAATTTTAATATCTAGTCTAAAAGTCTAAACTAGCAACCAGATAAAGTGACTCTACCTCCAACTAATTCAATTAGAAGATTAAAAACTAACCGTAATATCTAGTACAATTATTGAAAGGGAAAAGTTTGTATAGAGCCGAGGCTCTAAACCATTAAATTAGAGCCTACCTAAAAATTTTCATTAAAATAGGTTGTTTTTATCCCCAAGTATCTTCAAATTGATCATCTCGACATCAAGATACATGGACATGAGAAAAAAATAGATTTCAAGTTTTGGAAATATTTGTAATGCATTTTTGGACCGTCAATTTTCAAGATTTTCAAGTTTTCATAAATCTATCTATCTACAATATTTTTTAAGCTTTAAACTTTATAAATAAAGATGAAAATATATTCTAAGACTAGCACAAAGATTTCCAATATTGAAACCACTTTTCTTGACACCATTTGATGGTAGGTTCTAATTTGATTGTTTAGAGCCTAGGCTCTATACAAACCGCACCCTTATTGAAAAGGATGTTAATATTTAGTAGAACAAAAATTATGTCAGATATGATGTAAAATGAATATTTACAAACATAAGGTTCTCAATAAAGTAACTCTAGGACATGGTAACCAAAAGTCCCAAGACTTGAGTGAAATGAAGCCTAGCCAACTATATTTGGAGTCTTGTTTGAAAGGTTCAAATCTGCAGTTTTGACTTTGGAGTATTCAAATAGAATGACAGTATGCGATTTGACATCTCTGTAAGTGCTAGATAGTTGTACCTTATCATGTAAGTATTTGAGTCCCCCTATAGCATCAACAACAATTTTAATTCGTTGTATCTAATCAAGCATTGGACCAGACTAGGCTCCTTGAAATACCTTTCTTTTTGCACATACAATAAAATTAGAACTAGAAACGAGTCTTTTTAGGTAGAACTGAATGTATATTTATAGCAATAGAGTAGCTACAGACAAACAAGAATGTGAAATGTAAATTTAAAGTGCAATGCAAGATATCTTTTAGAAAACCTAATACATGGAGGTTTCCTCAAAATGGTAGCACACAACTCAACCATGCTGTCATGTATCAAACTTGAGACCATAGAAATATTGGGATACACAAAAACTACATACAAAAAGTTATAAATGTTAAAAAGTGAGGAAAAAATTAACAAATAACTAATATTATGAAGTATACTCCCTCAATATGCAGACAAGTCATAAGGCCACTATTAACTTAAACTTTCACATAGAGAGAGTCAACAAAATATACATGAATTAAAACTTCGCATTCGATTCAGGGTCATCCAAAACATCAAACTTCTTCATTGCCGCAACATTTCCATTATTTAGAATCTCATAATAGGCTTACACATAGGATCTCAATACTCAAATATGACCCGAAATTGTTAGTTTTCTCATCGCAAATAATTGTTAACTTACTTTCCAAAAAAAACTATTAACTTCTATCTTTTTCTTCTCCTTTCATTTTCTTTGGCTTACACATCAGTTTAATATAGCTACATAGATTGTGTGTTCAAATTGCATGACTTGTGCGTTTTGATTGTGGATTGTAGGTGATTGAATGGGTGCTTTGTAAAGTTTATAAAGATTTGAACAGTGGCAAGGATTGTAGGTGATTGAATGAGTACTTTATAAAGTTTATAAAAATTCCAACAGTGGCAAACACAATGCTAATAAACAAAATAGTCTCATATCCAAAGCTAAAAGACAAAAACGAATCACCAACACCACAACAAAGTCTTTAAATTATGACGTCCCTCAATTGGAAAAGGTTAAGTGTGATGGGGGAGACACAAAGTGATGAGATCAATACAAAAGAGGTGATACAGGTGTTGAGGGCAGATGCAAAAGAAGAGGAGATACAAAGTGATGAGATTGATGCAAAGGAAGAGATACAAGATGATGAGATAGCCGCACTCATATTGGCTTATTGTCGTGAGTTTTCTTCTAATAATTCGGAGTACAAAGTGAGGAGATGAGATAGTCGCACTCATATCGGATTATTGTCGTGAGTTTTCTTCTAGTAATTTGGAGATACAAGGTGAGGAGATACAAAGTAGTGAGATAGATGCGCTCATATTAGATTACTATTGTGAGTTACCTTCCAGTAATTCAGAGATACACAATGATGAGATAAATGCACCCATCGTTTTTAGTAGTGGGTTCCCTTTTTGTAAATCAAATGACCGTAATTTACATGCTTCGACATAATTAATAGGAAAAGAAAATCAAGGTAATGACAGTGATTTACATGCTTCGACAAAATTAATAGGAAAAGAAAAATCAAGGTGATGGGATTTCAAGGTCTTATTATGATGAGCCCTATAATGGTATATATAATTCATATGCTTTAACATATTACAAAGAAGAAAAGAATCCCTGGCATCCTTATAAGCCAAATTTGGATGACTCACACTACTATATTTTAATGGATTAACCCCATCAAAGACACGTTAGACTCAATCCCTTTCCTTGCACAATGGGCCTTCCTTGCACAATGGGTATGGCGTCGGAGGTAACTTATTTTGGTATGTTTGGGAATAGTTGGGCTCATGTTGGAGTTGGGCTCATGTTCGAGTAGCTAATTTTGGTCCTTCCTCTACACTGGGGAATGAGCATATTCATTTTTAAGAGTTTCTATCTACTGTTATAAATTAATGTCTAAGTTCCCATAATCGAAGATTTGTTTTCCTAACTTTTAAGATCAGTAGAGCACCAAAGAAATTCCACTGAATACGATATTCAACAGTTTATACATTGCATGCATTAAAAAAAAGAGAGAGATCATATGCCAACTCATTTGACTGTCATTGGGTACTTTATATTTACATTGTTGTATTAAAGCACCAAAGAAATTCCACCAAGTATGATACATTGCATGCATTAAAAAAAGAGAGGTCATATGCCAACTCATTTATGACATATTTGACTGTCATTGGGTACTTTATATTTACATTGTTGTATTTGCACCAACAAGGCACAAATAGAAGAGTAAAAGATTTACATATTTGATTTTAAAGGTTCATCTCATTTGTCCCCCAAAAACGTCAAAACACTTTATTTTTATTTTTTTTAATCACTTGCACCCAATTGGGAGACCTGGAATATCCTTCTTTCTATAAGCCACCCCGTTGTCTACGAGAAAGACTTGGAACAGTTATGCATAGATATTAGGAACTTTCACAGTTTGGACATTTATGCTCAATCTCCATAAAAATTATTGGAAATGACTTCCATCTACCTACATTCACACGCAAAGTCAAATTTGTTTAGAAAATTTGTCACACCTAGTGTATCAACAATTAGCATTTCACTTTCTGTTTTTTTTCTTCACGGGATTATTATATCACTAGAGTCCTAGTTAATATGGGGTAAATATTATTTTCTTTGATGTTAGCCTATTTCAACAAATGACTTATTTTTATCAAATTTTTAAGTAGTTGTTCCTAATAAGAAAAGAGGTTATCCAAAAGTTTGGCCATATTTTTTAAGGTAACATCTGTCTAACAATCTGATCCCATCCCTTGTGACGATGGTATCATGATTGTATTCCTAAAGTTTTAATGTAGGGGATGAGATTGTCATAAACTTATAGAAAAATATTCAAACAGTTTGTGTGTTCTCCAAAATATTGTCACTAAGAGATTGAACTAAGGACCTTTCAATTTTAAACAGTTAGATCTTCGTGTCAATAAAATATTGGAATTCAATTTTGCTTTTTAAAAAATTATTTGGTAATTCTTAGGAAGATCTCAAAAATTTCAAATAAATAAAAACATCTCTAAAATAGTTCTTTCTCTATGGGAGTTAGTTGTGCATTATGCTCCAACAAGAGCATGCTATATACTAAATTTAAGATTTTGGAATGACTATATGAATTTATATGACTATCCGAATTTATATTTAATTCACAAAGCTAAAAATTCTCAAGAAGGTAACGCTAAATTATCTAAAAGAGATATCTAAATCCTATGTTTTAGGATTTTCTTTTTTGCCCTTTTTCCTAATTGAGTCTAACTCATGTTTGTCTTATTTGAACCACTTTTTCTTATGGTGTATATTGTACTCATATAAACAAGGGTTAAATATATGGGTGAAATGAGGGGTCTATATAAATTTTTATTTAGAACCGATGGTTATCTCTCTCTTCCTTTTTTTTTTTTTTTTGAGCACGCACAAAGGATTGTGGGGCTGACAAGATCTATGATGGCAGTAGCTGTCTAGCCCCATTCATCTCATACTCCTATAAATCAATCGCGTACATGCACATGCACACATACACACACATATTTCACGATGTAGTTGTATACTAAGAGATATAAAATTGTATTTTTAGGAGTTGTATATATGGCGAAAAGATCTTGTTAGACCATTAGCTGACAGCTACAGTATAAGTCCAATTACCTAGATTGAATCTGGACAGATCTAATGGTCACGATTGCATTTTGTATTTGAGTTTTAATTTTTTTTTTCTAAAAATCCAAATCACTTGAAATTTTGAGTGTCGATTATTTAAAACTAGAAAAATCTAATAAAAATATTTTTAAAAAATATTTGTCATAAACAAAATAACCAAAATACCCATAAAATTTTTAAGGGGTATTTTGGTTAATTTATTTTTTACAAATTATTTTTTAAATATTTTTATTAGGTACACATTGGTGAGAAAAATAGATGCTCAAAAGTTCATATGATTTGAATTTGTAGAAAAAATAACAAAATTATATTATGAAATGGGTTGATTTTGGCGTTCTAAAGAGGTGGCCTAGAGAGAGAAAGGTATGGGGTAGAGAGAGAAAGGAGTTTTCTGCCCAATTTATTTTTGGACACTTAGATGAGTAGTGTAATAACTTTTTGTTTAAAGGTATTTTAAGTAATTAGTCAAAGATAAAATAGAAATTCCTAATAGAAACCAAAACATTTATTAAACAATAGTGGACAATGACATCACCGACTGGTGTGTGACATCACCCACAAGACGTATTTATTGTTTTTTAACTACTACTAGAATGCCATTATTTTTTTATAAAAATATCCATTCTGCCTTTCTAAATGACAAAAAAAACTTTTATATTATAATACCTACATGTCCAAAAATATTGAGGACTTTAAGGATAAACACCACCAAGTGGTGATGCGTAATAATATATAATGCATAATATATAGAGAAAAGATGGGATTAGCCCACTAGCTCATATAAACATATGAGTCCAACGGTTTAGATTGAATCTAGGTCGATCTGATGATCACGGATGTCCGGTATTGAATCTGGACCGATCTAATTATCACATTTTTATTTCGTAATCGAAATTTAATTTTTTTTTCTAAAAATTCAAATTACTTGAAGTTTGGAGCGTCTATTATTCAAGAATATTAGAATCTAATAAAAATATAAAAAACTAATTCGTATAAATTAAATTAACCAAAATGCCCCTGAAAAGTTTTGGGGTACTTTGGTCAATTTATTTTATGTGAATTAATTTTGTTAATATTTTTATTAGGTGCGTCTTGATGAAAAGAGTTTATGCTCTAAATTTCATATTATTTGGATTTATATAAAAAATATTAAAATTATATTACTGATATACAGTCCTGACCGTCAGATCGGCTCAGATTCAATCTGGGCCATTAGGTTTATACTATTCTATCAGATAGTGGGCTCACCCTAGCATCTTTTATATATATATATATATATATATATATATATATATATATATGGGCTATGATCTAATGCAACGGTTGTATCATAATATAATACAATGACATTTCTAGAAAACCATATTTGTGGTATTCGTACGACTCAAAATTTTGCACACACAATCTCTTCATCTCAATAATTAATCCTCAAAAAAATAAATTCAATTTGAACCCTAGATATGATCAAAATGAGTCATCTTCAAAAACGAATTTAGACCAATTATTTGGTGAATTTCAAGATCTTAGCCTTTATAAACTCAAAATCATTTTTTTCTTTTTTAACATTGTTTATATAATCATAATCAAGTAATCCAAAAAAATGGAAATGAAAAGAATCCTTCTAAGGCCTAGATCTAAGCATCTTAAAAAAACGAACGGCCTGTATTAATTGGACTAAAAAAATACTTTTTAGGTTGTGTTTTCAAATCTTTCTTTTTTGTGATTGTCCATTAAAATTAAAAGAGTGTATATTTCAAATTTTGGATAAAAAAGTGTCTATAATATGGTTTTTAAAGGTTGTTGCATCGTATTACTATACAATCATTCCCTAAAATCATTGCCCATATATATATATATATATGGGAATAGTCTTTCGAAGGCCTATAGGCGATAGGGAACAATATTTCCGCCTCCTTATATCCACCATCCTTTCAAATTAAATAAAATCGTAGGGATTTTATTCGATTTAAAAATCCCTCTCCACCATCCTTTCAAATTAAATGAAATCGTGGATCTGATTCGCTTTAAAAATCCTCGCGCCAAAAGCTTCCAATAAATTTCAACCATACCCCTTCCTCCTGCGTGCTCTGCGAACCTGAGAGCTTCACTGAGAAGCTCCCTCTCTCTTGCTCGCCATCGTCCCGGGCGACTACAATTGCTCTGCATCCTCTTTCTCTAAATTTCATCCTCTCTCCCTCCTCATTCGCTCTAGGAATTTCAGCCATACCCCCTCTTCGTGCGTGCTTTGCGAACTAGAGAGCTTCACTGGGAAGCACCCTCTCTCTTGCTTGCCATCGTTTCTCCGGGCGATTACAAATGCTCAGCGTCCACTCTCTCTAAATTTCAGCCGCTCTACCTCCTCATTCGTTCTAGTAAGCTCATTGTGGCTTCTGGCATCTCAAGGAGGTAGCTCGCTGAAAAAAATCCAACCCAAGACGACTCAGGATTAGGGCACTTTGGTCTCTTAGGTATTATGGTGGATGGACGGTATCGAACATATATTTCTTGGGCTTTACTGGAGTGGTCAAAATCGGAGGCATTCGTATTGGGGCACTCTCTGAGATATATAAGGCATGCGATTACTATTCAGGCAAGTAAAATTGTTGCGTTGCTATTTTGGTCTTTTTTGACTGATCATTTTGCAATACTCTGCACCATCTATTATTTTTCTTGTAGTAGTAAGGTTAGCTCCTCTTCTGCCCAATATTTGTTCCATCATGTTCGCTGAGAGTTGTTTTGATTATGAACGGTATGGTGCTTTATTTGGCTTTTGATTTCCTTAAAATTCCATTGGAGCTGTATAGTTGTTTTAACATGTATTTCCCTTGAAGTAATCTGGTATATTGTCAAATGAGCAGGACATTATGGTAGGACTCCTTATAATAGCAATGACATTTGGTCTATATATCATGTGCGTCAGTATGATGTTTATAAGCTCATGCAAATTGAGGAGAAAATTGATATATTTATTTCACATGATTGGCCTCTTGGCATCACTGACCACGGGAACTATAAGGAGCTTATTCGACAGAAGCCTTTTTTTTGAGAGAGAGAGGTAATTTGTACTTACTCTTGAGGTATATTCAGTGCCCTGGACATGATTATAAATCTCAAGTTTTGAATTTATAGTGTTTTATTTATTTATTGTTTGAATATTACATATTCAAAATTAGTTGATAATAATATCAACACATTCATTTTGGTATTGATTTATTTAATATTCATTCACCTGTTCCACTAAGTTTGCTTTATTCTTTTGTTTCATGTTTTACATAGAAAAGCAAAAGATTGTGGAGGTGTAAATATTCAACCTGGAATTTTAAATTACTTTATTGAGTTTAGGCTTTTAGATTGCATCTCCATTGCAATCTGAAAAAACTGCTTTCCACTAAATGGTAAAAATTGCAATTTGTTGCCTGGCTTGATACATGGGAGAGCCTGGAAATTTCTTGTGTCAAGGAGTTGTGTGTGTCGAGGCTTTAGGCATCACTAATGAGAAAGAGAAGCAAGAACACAATACAGTTGCTGAACTCTAGGAAAGGAGAATTATGGGTGGAGATGAAGATGGAGAGGATAAGATGAATTGACGAAGAGAAAGCATGAGCTCCTTTGCAGCTGGATTCTTCAAGCGTTACATGGCAAAAATAGGGTACCATGGGTATATATATCCTCCATTAGAAACAAGAGGAAATTGTGAATCTTTAAAGATATTATGAAGACCATTCAAGTCCAATTCACTGCACAAGCAAAAATATGTCAAGCACTCCTCAAACTCTGATTCTAGACCAGAGTATGTGCAAACTTAGACCAATATTTTCGTGGTATCAAGCACAACTCATGACTGCATGAAACAGTGTTAGAATCTTGAGCCTAATTGTGACTCAGAAAAATTGAAGTGTTGAGCCTGTCTTCCCTACACTTCTGTAGGACTAGCATTCTTACAAAAGTAGATTAAACGGCAACCGTAAAATAATGATATAGAATAATGACGAGTCCCTATGGATGCTCTTGTCCCTTATTCTGGAGTGGACAACTGCTACAGATCTTTAAAGATTTGCTTCCTATATCAGCTGTGTTGGATGTGGATGACTTTGAGTAGCTTCTCGCTTTCATATTTAAGTGTTGGATCAGGAATGTGCTTTTCAATAGGTTATCTTGGTTCCTCTTCTCTTCATCTGCGGATCATCTTTTGACCCAAAGAACTCAATTGTATTGCATGACAAGTGTGCCAATTAATCCTTTCCCAACTTGAATGACACTTGTGGGAATGGTCTTGAGGTGATAGCCAATCTCTCAAGATGTAGGGGCTTTTAATTCTCGACTCTATGGAAAAATAGTAGAAAATAAGATTTCTACATCTAAAATTCAGCAATTCTTGGAGGATCTCAAAGCTAGTTTTCTGAGGTCTAGAAGAGGCAAAATTTCTTGGAAATTTGGGTAGTAGCCATGAAACTAAGATTGAAAAATTTATTGCCAAAGGACCTTGGCAGTATCAATACAAAATGTATCAAACAGTGGGGTTCTTGGATAATATATGCCTTGAATGTAATAATATGTTCATTCTTGGGATCATCTTCCTCTTCTGATTTCTTCACTTATTTATTTATTTTCACTCTTGACCTTCATTCCTCCAGCAGTTAAGGCATGTTGAACTATTGAGGAAGATCTGCTGGCATAAAATGTTCATGTTTAGCTTGTGTTCTAACTATTTCCTGAAAGCAATTTCTCTAATGTAGCTCACTTATTTGTATGGTAGATTATTGTGACAATGAACTTTTGATAATGAACTATCAAGGCAAGTACAAAGCTCGTCAACAGTATTTCCAACTATTATTACATTCGAAATTTTCAATACTTCATATGGAATCTGACATAATCTATTTTATTATATTTTTTCTTTTTACAATATAATTCTCTGTTTTCAACTCTTTTGGTATGGATATCTAATATGTTTATTTTCTTTCTTATCAAAATATGACAGAATTCTTCCTTCTGTACTTGCGTTGATGGATTTTCTGATGAAATACCATCTAACTCTTCATACTTTCCATTCTCTTAGCTAACACAATGTGAGAATTATTGCAACTTGGGGAATCCCTACATAAGAATATCAATATCTCCCTTGTAATTAAGTTTCTAGGAAGCAAGATTTCTTAGATTTTGTTTTGTGGATTTAGACATGTTTTCTGTTAATAATTTCAGATTCGGGAGAAAAGCCTGGGAAGTAAACCTGTAGTAGAGATGCTCGAGAAACTGAAACTGGCATATTGGTGCTCTGGTCATTTGCATTGCAAATTTCCAGCTATTGTCCAATATGGGGAGGATGGTCTCATCACAAAATTCCTTGCGCTGGATAAGTGTCTCCTGCAAATTTTTGCAGGTTGCCTTGAAGTACTATATTGCCTTTAAGTAATCAAAGAGTATGAAAAATATTCTTTGGAAACTATAAGCCACATTTTGATCTTCCATCTATTGTCGACAAATACATCAAGAAGATGCTTTGTCACATGGAGAAGTTCATCACACATTCAATCTCATTCCCAGAGATCAATACGACTTTTGAATACACGCTCAAAGGGACGGCCTTCGCTACATCATTCGAATGGAAGAGTGAAACTTGAAAAAGCAAAAAGAAATAAATTACTTATTGGTGGTTGAATCAGCTCATTTGGGTTACCTTTTTTTAAGCTTTATTTGTATATGATTGTTTCCTATTTCATGATGTTTTTAGCCTCTTTGTATCTTTCCAATAGTTTGTAAATGATTGTAATTGGTTGTTGTTTAATTTATGGTAATCTTTTGTGAATCAAATTCTCTGGTTTATGGTATTATTCAGTTTGTCGTTTTCTTTTTGAGACAAAATAATAAAAAGAGAGAGAGGGAGGGAAATCTGGTTATCAACTACAATGAAATAATATAAGCTCATTTATTTGGTTGAGATGAGAGAGAGAGATCATTCAAATCCGAGGCCTATGAGAGAGAGCAGGTTATCCATACAACGTGAAAATGTATCAAACGCTCAACATAAAAAATAAAACAAAGTAAGAACTGTGGGTATATAAATGCATTTCACTATCTAAGTAAACCCATATTGCACACGTTAATAACATACATGGAAAAGAAAGACATGTCACATATATGTTATCAAAAAGTCACCAAATAGGTTTTTAAGATGTCCCATAAAGAGGTCCTTTACATGCCACCATAAAGGGGTCCTTTACATGCCCGTACAATTACATGAATACTGAATATTCACATAATCCCTAAAGTCAACTACAAAAAGGGGTATTTACATGTCTCCAAAATTCAAAAATTTAGTCAAGTCGTTTACATGCCTCATAAATAGGTCTTTTACATGCCCGCAAAATTCAGTGAATATTGACATAACCCCCAAAGTCAACTACAAAAAAGGGTTTTTACATGTCTTTAAATACATGTGCAAACAAACCTCTGCAAGTTGCCATATCCTCGATGTGAATGCAGTATCGCAATTTGTCATGTCCTCCGTGCAATTGCAGCCCCTTCATTTGTTATGGTCTCCACTCGGTTTGAGGTCCTCAGTAGCTCTATAAGAGAAAGATGTATTGTAAATCCAATACGTAAAACAGAAGATAAATGAAAACTAAAGTTAAATAGAAGCAATTATGTTTATTATGTTTAATACATAAAGCAAAGAAGCACTTACATCCCGCACGCTGTCACCAGATAATTACATCAGTCATGTCCACTCTTATTACAAACTTTACACTTCCTTTTAGTGGGTGGCCTTTCCTCCGACTGTTTCTTTTGTGTAGAAGCTGTTGGCCCTTCCTCTCATGAAGGTTTAATCCTTTAGTCCTTGGTCGTCCAACTGCTCGTGCACATGGTGGATCGAGTACAAGGGGGGAGGCATCAATTAATCTAATACTGCCACATACTTCATTTTCTGCAGCACTACAATAAGTGGAGGCTAATGGTGCATGTGTATTCGACAAAGACTCTTTTATTACATTGACCTCCTCAACTAACTTAAAGAAACCCAACTTCATTTTTTCAAATAGATCATCATTGTCAATCATATTTTTCAATGTGTTTGGTATCTTTTGATGAGAGAAATTGAATCTAGTCTTGTTGGGAGTTGTGAGAATATGATTATGTTCTTTTACAAACTTCGTAATAACCCATCTTTGCTTCTCATTCTTCTTAATACGGATCTTTGCCTGACATCCACATTTTGTGTGGGGCTGAGCATTTTCACTCCCATCATACATCTCACTACGAAACTTTGCCTACAACATTGTATAATCTGACCAATTTTTTCACCATGTTTCCATATGGTCCTTCCCTTTCTTATACCAAACCCATAATCATAAGCTTCATCTTCGTCAGTAAATTCCATTCCCATTGCCGGTTTGATACTTGCACCTCTTGCTAGGGCTGCCTCTGCATCTATAAGTATAAGATCTCCTTCTCCATCTATTGCAACTATATCCTCATCAAATGGAAAATCACGACAAGCTTCATCTACCATAACCTGAGCACCACACTCGTGCCCATTTTTTGAACTAGTAATGTCGACAGGAGAGGAAGGAGATGCTGATGTTGAGGCGTCCATGACACATGAATAGTATACCTGTTTGGTTTATATGGTCAACAATTAGAAGCAAGTGGGAGAACACATAAATATGATAGAAGAATCATACTTCAAAAAAATTAAAAAAATTCTTTCATGGATGCTATGAATTAAAAATATCAAATACAAATACTCCAAAAAATAAAAAAAATAAACGAGAACCATTGTTCATTCTCAAAACCATAGTTGTCCAATTTGTTATGTGATATTGTCATAATTTTTTATTTACAAACTTATTCATTGATTTACAAAAAAAGCCATATATGAACTCAAATTTCAGTAGGGATTTCTTTTGTTTTACGATGAATTATAGACTATAAATCAAGCATTAACAACATAGAAATTCAAATATTCGGGGGAAAATGAGTAATAGAAAATAAGTGATATGGGAATCCTTTTTTTGGTTATTATAATCTTTGTCCATTTTGGTTTGTGAATTTGTCATAGTTTTTTATTTACAAATATATTTATTGATTTAAAAATAAAAAAATAAAAAGCCATATATGCTGAGGGAAAAAAGAACTGAAATTTCAGCAGGATACTTTATGGCTTTACTCAGAAAACTCAATTTCCAAATCAAAGTTAGGATTTTTCTGGTGACTTACATACTATAAATTAAAGAAATTGTTCATGTGTGAGGTATTTTAAACTGTTTTTCTATGGTCATTAACTCTACTGTTTACATAAAATTCCTGCACACAATACACACATATAATCCCCAATTCTGCCTGATAAATGTTTTTGAAAATGTTAATTACTCGAGGCCCAACATACCGATTTAGTGCCAATATGATTGTGCTTGGATGCGGTGCCCCATCCTTTTGGGCCCCGTACTGCAATCAAACAGTTGTCATGCTTTCATGTGCTAAATCCAAAAAAAAACTATATATGAACTCAAATTTCAGCAGGAGGGAAAAATTAACTGAAATTTCAGCATGAATTTTTATGGTTTTACTTAGAAAACTAAATTTTCAAATTAAAGTTAGGATTTTTCTAGTGATTTACAAACTATAAATCGAAGAAATTGTTTGCTACTCACCGATTTCACTACCCTAATCCTGAGTCGTCTTGGGTTGGGTTTTTCTCAGCGTGTTGCCTTCTTGAGATGCCAGCAGCCACAACGAGCTTACTAGAGTGAATGGGGAGGTAGAGCCGCTGAAATTTAGAGAGAGAGGATGCAGATCATTTGTAATCACCCGGAGAAACGATAGCGAGCAAGAGAGAGAGTGCTTGTGAAGCTCTCTGGTTCTAGAGCACGCAGGAAGAAGGGGTTTGACTGAAATTCCTAGAGCGAATGAGGAGGGAGAACGGGTGAAATTTAGAGAGATGATGCAGAGCATTTATAGCTGCCCGAAGAGACGATGGCGAGCCAGAGAGAGGGAGTTTCGCAGTGAAGCTCTCTGGTTCGCAGAGCACGCAGGAGGAAGGGGTATGGCTGAAAATTATTGGGGTTTGAAGCTTTTCAGCCAATGGCGTGTGGGATTTTTAAAGCGAATCAGAGCCCTACGATTTCATTTAATTCGAAAGGACGGCGGATATACGGAGACAAAAATATTGTTCCTCGCCTCCTTGGGTATATATATATATATATATATATAGTAAGGAAAAGATAGAGTATTATTACTACTTAGTTTACGTATCGACCACGTATACTAATTAGTAATCGTAGTTCTATCTGACAATACACATGTATAGTAGG
>NW_006497930.1:1226106-1266390 GCF_000471905.2 Amborella trichopoda
CTACTAACTACTAACGTAACGTTACGGGTACGTCTATATAGTTCGTAAATAGTAGACGTACGTAGGTACGTAACTACCTACTACTATTTACCTACTATATATATATATATATATATATATATATATATATGAAAAAATGTTGCGATTAGCCCACTAGCTCATATCTATATATGAGCCCAACGACCCAGATTGATTCTGAGCCAATCTGACAGTCACGATCTCATTTTGTATATAAATTTTAATTTTTTGACCCTTGGAAGGCTAAGCTTAAAAGACCCTTGCGAACAAAAAAAAAAAAATCTCTCCACACTATTAGTGGCCCTCCCTAAGTTCCTATTAGTGGTGAGGTGCTCATAAAGAATGGAAATATATAGAGTGGAGCTCTAGTTAATCATATATTCTCCAAGTATCCTTCCCTAGGACCTAGGTGCCCTTTTTTAACTTTAACGCAAGTTTTGGGGTTCTAAAAACCCTTTGAAAAATAGTTTTGATACATGGACACATACACTTGTGGTATGAAGTATTGTCAATAAGCATGCAAATAAGGGAAAAGTTTTTATGTTTCTCCTACAACATACAAAATGTATACTTCTCCTTTTATCCAGATGTTCAAATTAGATCAAGTGAACCACTAACCATTTAATCTAGATCCAACGCCTCACATAATTTTATTTTTAATTTTTTTTCCTAATAATTATATAAATATAAAATTTGGTACATGCCATCATCTCAATGGGACACACCTAAATATAATATGAAAAAAATATTTTTGTTAAATTACAATGACCAAAATATCCTGAAAAGTTTTTAAGCATTTTAGTCATTTTATTTTATTGAGAATTTTTTTTATATTTTTTATAGGTGCGAGTTCAAGAGAAGATTGGACGCCCAAAGTTTGGTATCAAAATGTTTTGTATAAAAACAATTAAAAATAAAATAGTATAAAAAATGACATTGTGATTGGGGCCATCTAAGCCATTCGTTTAGGGTGGATGGTTGGATAGGGAAAAGTATATAAGTTTTATGCTGTAGAGGAAATATAGAAAGCTTGCCTGCATACAATAATAAAGAAACGTATATGAGACTATTTATTTTTGAACAGATCACAATTAATCTTGACAATTAGATGTAAAATGAGATGGATATATTTATTCCATTGACGAAGCTCAAACTTTAAAAAAAAAAAAGTTTGATGGTTTGTAATTTATTGTGATGAGCTTGTATCAAAGGCATATGGTCGCATGTATACAATTCCAAAGTAAAAACATAGTGTAAGATGGTTTAAGTGAGCACATGATGTGGCTTACGTCACATGTAATGCGCCTTGAGACTGCAACTCAGACAAGGGCGTAATTGGGGTGAATTGGTCCTCTGACCTTGGAGAGTTTTAGAAACTATTTATGTATGCTTTCAAGGAAAATATATGATTGAAATAATCCTAAAGCATGGACTTCTACTCAAATTTATTATTATCCAAACTACTATTGTAAAAGTTACCTGAATAACAATGGGAAATAATAAGCATAAATTAATCAAACCCCTTAAAAAATTGTAGTGAATGGAGACATCTATACAAATAGGCACAGCGATCTAAGGCCATCAATTTTTAAAACCAACCATGTGAATGAGATCTGAGTCCATTACTCAGCATGCAATGAGAAAGAAAAATAATGGAAGTAATCAAGTGACTTACTCGAGCTGGGCCCATAGGCCCGACACCGAGAATTAGGCCCGAGTTAGATCAATGTGTTTGTATACCGACTACTTCTGACTTGAAGAGATGGCATTCAAAGTCCATCAAACATTGTATTTGATACTGATTTTCCTTGATTGATATAGTGGAATTGGCTCAAAAAGAGGGTGAAGTTGCTAAGAGCTGAGAGTCGGGGTTCACTTCTAAGGTTCATCATAGGTTGGTGCATGGAGAGTTTTGAGTTGTTCAGGGTTCAAAGCATGTAGGCTAAGGTTCCTATGGCTTTTAAGTCTCTCTAGGGTTGCCGGCCTGTGAATTAAGGTTAAGGTCTTCTAGGAGGGCAAAATGGTCAAAAGGGATCTAGGTTTCGAGGTTTTGAACTTAAATCACCTCTAAAGGGTTATATATAGACCTATATGGTGTTAGTGCCCAACAAGTGATGGCCAATCTAGGCCATCCATCTGTCTACACCACAACACATGCCGTTTCGCTGGCAACGCGTTTCACATTGCGGTCATGTTGTGGCAGTAGTGAGTAGTGGTTCCTGTTACACGTCTTGTATTACCGTTAATGTGTGAGTTTTTGGGACATTTTTTTATTTTCAACAAGATGATAAGAACAACTTTAATGCAAGGATGAATGGAGAAAAAGTAACATGAGAACGTAATTATAAGAATAAAAGTGACATACAAAATTGCATGAACTATCGAGTGATAGGTACATAGAGAGTTTGCTGAAAAAAAAATGAGTCTCTAGAGGATATATGACATTGTGAGTGATATGTACGAGATAGTGCTAACAAGTGTAAGGACAACTAGTCGAGAGACAAGCTAGTTTTCAATTACAAAATGGGTCAATGTTGAGCTGATATCTCTTTATTTTTATCATGGACGAGTTAACTAGGCATCCACAGGATGATGTTTCACTGTGTGTATTGTTTGCGGATGATATAGTTTTGATTGATGAAACTAGAGACCAGATCAACACAAAGTCAGAACTTCAGAGGGATGTTCTAAAATCTAAAGTATCTGAAGTTCTAGAATCTAAAGATTTTAAGACTAAGATAGAATATATGAAATTCAAGTTTAGTAATAGTAAGACTAGAAACGAGGTAGTAGTTAAGATTGATGGCGAAGAAGTACCTAAATTCGAGTCGATAACCATGCATAGAATTAGAGATAGTGAGCGAAATAGAGATATACTTTTGGCGTTTTATGTGATTGATGCATACCACTGAAATTGAAGGGAGAGTTCCATAGGGCGGTTGTAAGACCATAAATGCTTTATTAAACAAAATGTTGAAACAACATATCCATAGAATGAGTGTAGCTGATATGAGGATGTTGAGACGGAGGGATGGCAAAACAAGAAGGGATACAATTGTCAATGAACGTATCTGAAGGAACTTAAAGATGGCTCCAATAGACGATGATGGATGCTAGACTTAGATAGGCTGGCCATGTACAACGTCGACCTAGAACATCATCGATTAAGAGGGACAATTTCGTTTAAGTGGAAAGCTCTAAAATGGAGAGAAGATAGCCTAAAAGGACATACGTGGGAGTAATGAGAAGAGATACAATGACTTGCAGTCTGATTAAAGGTATGGCTGTTGATATATAGAGCAAAATGGTGGAATAGCATTCGTGCAGCTGACTCCAAATAATTGAGATAAGGTTCGGATGATGATGATAATGATGATTTGATTTTTATGTTCCCAATTTATTTAAAATGATCAATTTATATTTTAGAGTAATTGTGACATAATTAAGGGTGACTAGGAAGATTAATAATGCTTGGTTTAGACTACATAGGAAGGTTTTAAAAAGTCTTATACCGAATTAGGAAGATTTTATAGGCACTTTAGCCTACTTTGGATGGTTTACCTATACTTAAGGCTAATTGGGAAAGATTTTCAAGTGGATGCGGCTAGCTAGGCGAGTTTAGGTTAATTAAGTGAAATTTTCTAATGGTGGGTCATCTTTGTTATTTCAAGATTGTGGAGCATGGAGCATGGAGCATGGAACGAGGTTGGGCTATGGACCATTCAGCCTAGTATGTTCCTTGGTTGGGTTTCAGGCAGGGTTAGGGTATTTTTTGTAGGCACAAATATAGGTTCAAGGTCTGGGTTTGGTTACGAAGGTAACTAGGTATGGGTCCTAAGTTTCTAGGATTTGGTCGTTAGGTATTCCCTTAGGGTGTCTTCATATATCTATATTACATAGAATCCAAAAAGGAATAAGGATTTGGATGTAGAAATAGAATTTTATCCAAGATCAAAGAAGGATTTGAATGAAAGAATTCTAGATTTATTCCTATTCAAATTAGAAGAGGGATAAAATTTTTTTTCCTTATCATCAAGAAACTTTAAGCACCTGTTTGGATTGGAGGAAATTACGAATCTTCGATATTTGAAATTCAAAGAAATCTATGGATTTTCAATATCAAGGATTTTTATCATGGATTCCTCAAATTTCTTGTTTGGATAAACTATACAAAATTTATGGATTCCTTGCAATCACTTCCATGTCCATTGTTTGGTAACAAAACTTGATATAATATCTCTCTCTAAAAAATTTAAGTACTTTATCTCTCTAAAACTCAAAATTTAGGATAATGTATCTATAAAAATTTTGAGATTGTTTCTCTATCGAAAACTTGATATAGTTTGTCTCTCTAAAATTTAATATACTTTCTATTGGAAATTTAAAATTTGAATTTGCCTATCTAAAATTTTTGAGATAATTTCTCTCTCTAAAAATTTTAGGTGCTTTACTCTCTCTCTAAAATTTACTATAGTTTCTCTTTCTAAATTTTAAGATACTCTCCCTCTCTCTAAAACTTAAAACTTGATATAGTTCCCCTCTTCAATAATTGTGAGATAGTTTATCTCTCTAAACATTTTTAAGTAATTTCTCTCTCTAAAATATGATGTAGTTTTTCTCTTAGATTTGAAGATACTTTTTTTCTCTTGGATTTTAAGATACTTTATCATTCTAAAAGCTAAAATTTAAAATAATTTCTCTCTAAAAAATTTACGATAGTTTCTTTTTCTAAAAAAATTTATGCACTTTATGTCTCTAAAATTTGATATAGGTATTCTCTTAAATTTTAATATGCTTTCTCTTTGTAAAACTTCAAGTTTGAGATAGTTTCTCTCTCTAAAATTTTGAAATAGTTTCTCTATTTAAAATTTGACATAGTGTATTTCTAAACAATGGCATGCTTTCTCTCTCTAAAGTTTAAAATTTGAGATACCTTCTCTCTCTAAAACTTAAACTTTGAGATACTTTCT
This sequence comes from Amborella trichopoda, assembly GCF_000471905.2. The sequence continues at coordinate 1,231,095 of NW_006497930.1, forward strand.
CTCTTTAAATTGTTTTTGAGATAGTTTATCTCTCTAAAAATTTCATATACTTTCTCTATTTAAAATTTGATATAGTTTTTCTCTTTAAAATTTTAATATATTTTCTCTCTCTAAAACATAAATTTTACGATAGTTCCTCTCTCCAAAATTTTTGAGATAGTTTCTATCTTTAAAAGTTTTTAGGCAATTTTTCTATCTAAAATTTGATATAACTTTTATTTCTAAAATTTTAATAGTTTTTCTCTTTCTCAAATTCAAAATTCGAGATAGTTTCTCTCTAAAACTATAGTTTCTCTCTAAAACTCAAAATTCGAGATAGTTTCTCTCTAAAACTAAAAATTCAAGATAGTTTCTCTCTAAAACTTAAAATTCAAGATAGTTTCTCTCTCTAAAAAATGAGATATTTTTCTCTAATTTTTTTTCGCCGTTTCCCTCTCTAAAATTTATAATAGTTTCTCTCTAAAAGTTTAAGAATACTTTCTCTTTCTACAATTTTAAAAATACTTTCTCTCTCTAAAACTTAATGTTTGATATAGTTTCTCTCTCTAAAATTTTTTGAGATGGTTTCTATATTTGAAACTTTTTAGGTACTCTCTAACATTTGATATAGTTTTTCTCTCTAAATATTAAAATATGAGATTGTTTTTCTCTCTAAAAAATTTGAAATAATTTCTCTCTAAAAAATTGAGATAGTTTCTGTCTTAAAAAATTTACATGTACTTTATCTCTCTAAAATATGATAGTTTCTCTCTAAAACTTAAAATTGGATATAGTTTCTCTCTCTAAAATTTTGAAGTAGTTTGTCTTTCTAAAAAGTCGGGTATTTTCTCTCTCTAAAATTTTACATACTTTCTCTTTCTAAAAATTAAAATTTGAAATAATTTCTCTCTCGCTAAAATTTTGAGATAGTTCATCTCTCTAAAAAATTGGCACTTTCTCTCTCTAAAATTTTAACATACTTTCTCTCTCTAAAATTTTAACATACTTTCTCTCTCTAAAATTTTAATATACTTTCTCTTTCTAAAAGTTAAAATTTGATATAGGTACTTTCCCTCTAAAAAATTTGAAATAGTTTCTCTCTTTAAAAAATTTAGGTACTCTCTCTCTCAAATTTTTATACCTACCAAATGCTCCCTATGTTTCCAGTTGAGAGAGCCAATTGCCAAAAAACAGGTTTTGTTGTGGAGATGAAGTAATGGAAAAGTAATCCTTATTTCCATGATTTTGATTTTTCGAATTTTAAGTATCCCAGTCATTAAACAATCCAAATGGTGGTGGATTTTGACAATATCCAAGATTTTAAGAATTCACGCTTTAAAATCCATGTACCCAGCCCTCTAAGAGAATCTATTAGGAAAAGTAGAGAGAAGGGATTGCCTCTATCAACGCACCCTCTCCCTCCATAAGGCCCCATGCACCTCCTCTTTTATCTCTTTTAGGAGAAACTAGCATGTTTTATCTATCTCATGCATCCTCTCCTGAAAGAAAAACTTAAGAGGTTCAATCTGAACTACAATTTATTGGTTGTATGGAGACTCACAAGAGAGAGAGGGTTAGTTAGACCATGTGTTAGAGCGGGGGTGTGGTGCCCTTAAAACAGATAAAGTTATAAACTTTAGCTAAGAGAGAGGGTAAAAACCTTGACAGAGAGATGTCTTTCAAGAGAGCAGGGAAAAGGCCAAAAGCTTGACAGAGTGGGAGAGGAAAATAATTTGTTCATCAGGGGGACACACTTCTACGATTTTGTCCCCTGACGCACGTAACATCCATCTTGCAGATGGATATATAAAATAGTAGCCCCAAAAAACATTTAAAGTTGTCGGTGTTAAAACTATGCCAATAGATTTTATTTTTTATTTCAAAATTTATTTTTTTCCAAGATCCAACTTATCATGGTTGAGATTTTCATTCTCTAAACTTTTGAATCCAAAATCTATCTCTAAAATAGATTTGGGAGAAAACTCATTTAAATCGGTGAATTGGCTGCCTCATAGAAATCGTGCCCTTTTAATAAGGGATTGTATACAATGAGACCATTTACCTTTGATATAGGAAGGTTACAATTACTTACAACCATTCGATGTGAAATCTGATAGCTTAAGTATATCACAAAGTTCAAAAAAAATTCTTTTGAACTTCGAGCTTGATCAATGAAATAAATGCAGCCACCTAATTCATATCCAATGGTAAAGATTAATTGTGACCACCTTGTACCAAAGATAAATGATATCATTATATACTTTATAGTAAAATCCTTGTTTACAGTGCAAATCAGAGAGATCTTTAGAAGAAGATCCCTCATATCCGTACTACAAATTGATTTTAAAAGTTATAGAGAGTGGGAAAAATCAAATTCTGATATGAAGCCATATTTATTAAAAAACAAATGGATCCGTTCTTAGATCAGTGGTAGAGCCAACATTGATCTAAAAAATACGAAATATTGAATAAAAAAAAGGAATAAAATCATAAATCTAACAAAATAAATGAAAAATAAGAAAAAAATAAATGATGAGGAAAATACCTAGCCTGGCCAATTGGCCGGGGGCACCCGAGGCTTCGAAGCCTCGCCCGTATCAGAACTACGACTCTATACACATGTCTTATATTGTTCTTTCTTCAAACTTGACCAAACCTTGGCTTGGTTGAACTAGAGGTCGGTTGATCTAGGCTAAAAGTTGGTTTCAGGGGGTTTAGGGCTTAAAGTTGCTTCTTTAGATCTAGGTTTTCTTTCACAGGTTTTTTCTTTGAGCTCTCTCTATCTCTCACAGATTTTTTGGCCTACCAGTTAACAAAATCCAACCTTAAATGGGTCACAAAATGTACTTATATAAAAGCTCAAATCGTACCAAAATAGATCTATATCAATTTCAAACAGATTTGCTAGCCAAATTTCTATTTGGGAGTCCAAGGGAGCCCAAATCTGATCAGAATTAACAGTTTCGAATTTTGGGTGATTCACTTGTTTTTGTGATATTATCTACCAAAAAATCAGGTAAAAATAAGTTGTGCTATTTTTATTGGATTTATTACTAAAACAGTGGTCTTGCAGGATTATGGATCAAAGAATAAAGATCACATACTATGCTGATCCATGGTTCGAGGGTTTTATGGAATATTGTCATCCTAAGGGTTAAAAACTATCGTAGAAGTAACCGGTTTAAAAAATGGGGTGTCTTCTTTTCCACCACCAATACAAAATAGCCGGATAAAAGACCTTTGAAATCCAGAATTGATTGAAGTAGGTAGAGATGATCAATTTCTGTAGAGAGAAATCCGAGGAGAAAATTGCTCTCCTTTTATAAGGCTCCATGCACCTCCTCTCCCTAGCAGGTCTCTTTGTACACTTTTCCTTAATTTTATAGACAATTATTTCAAGAAAAATGATTGCCAATTAATTTCATCAGGAACTATGGACTAACCTTTAGATTTGATCCTATCCCGGAAACACCAGGAACTATAGTCCAACCTTTAGACCCCGGAAAGGAGAGATTGGGGTGGTGAAAGAACGCCGTGAGCAGTGGAGATGGAGAGGGCATGTGAGATAATGGAGGGACGGGGAGTGGTAGAGGAAGAGGCAAAATAAACCAGGAGATTAGGGATATGGAGACAAGTAAAGAAAACGCTCAGGTGCAGTATTCGAGACGGCTACTTAGGCCGAGTACTCGGTGCGAGTAGGGTTGAATAGTGTAGTAGCAAAAAAATATTAAAAAAATAAAAATAAAATGCAAAAATCAGGAAAAATATATTTAAAGTAAAATTAAACGAAACAGATATGTGGTAAAAAAGTAAAAAAAAAATATATTTTAAGAAATTAGTTTGTGATTGGGTGTATTTTCAATTTTTTTTAAAAAAAGATGGGAAAATGTAAATTTTAATCTTTGTCAAATGATAGAAAACATAAAACAATATTTAAAATAGATTTCTTATTATTTTTTGGGATTATTTATATTTTTTATTTTCTTTTTTAATATCCCCAAGTTGGACCCCCAACTCAAGACAACTCGGGCTCGGCCACTGATCCTAGATAACTCAGCTTACTCAGCCGATTTATCAAATACTGATTTTATGAGAGAAATTCATTGACTTCGGATTAAAAAAAACGTATGAAGGAGCTTGATATAAGTTTAGAAAGAATGCAAGTGCTTTTTGACACCTTGGGTTGGGGGAGAATGGTATATTTTGAATTTCCTTTTCTATTTATTCTTTTATAATAGCAAGTAACCTTATTCATGGGGTTGTAATGGGCCGGCCGACCTTGGCCCTGGTACCCCATAAGGATAGCCCTGGCCCTGATTAGGCCAAAGAGGCTATGGTCCAAGCCTGGCCTTAGCCCATAAGAGCCAGGTAAGATAAATATGAAAAATAAATCAACGAAAAAGTAAAAAGAAGAGGGCAGGGCCTGGTTGGACTCTGACCCAGCCCTCGGTTACATTTTGTAGCCTAGGCCCAATTTTTTAGGCTGGGCTGGGCTTGGCCACCAGCCCAATTTCCAACCCCGCTTATTCTTTTCGTACCCAACTCAGCAGAGGCTTCAATTTTATTGAGAGTACATGTGAATCTTTTTTTAGTAGTTCAGCTTCAAGAATCAAACAAACATGAGATGTAGTAACTAAATCTATCTCACTTATATGAACACATATGAAATTGCCATTTTCCCTAAATAGTCAGCAATTTATGTATTGAACATAATAGTAATATCATAACAGAAAAGCAAAGCTGAAGAAGAAAAGAAACAGAGTAAACAAGTGTAAAAATAAAAAAGATTGCGTATACTATGCTCCCCCGGGAGCATGCTACTCACTTTTCTCTCTTAGGTACATGACTAACTCGAGAATATATATATATATATATATATATAGTCTAAAATTTTGTGAACCACTTAAAAATCACTAAGTTATTATATTACAAAAAAAATAAAATAATAAATAGTTTGAATTTTAAGTTTTCAAACACTTAGTATCATCCTTGAAAAATTGGATAGTCTCGATCTTAAGCTATTTCACCAAAAAGTAAAAACAAAATAGAATTGATCTCAGCAAAACTCTAGGGATTCCCTCGTTAGTATATGCCCGAAAAGGAAAGACTATGTCCAAAAGATTTGACTATAAATCAGAGAGGATTGTTATCTCTAACAAGATCACAGAGCGTGCTTTGGCTTGGCATTACCGTCGATCTCTGATATCTTAACCAATTTTCTATACCATTCTCTTTCTAAATAGATGCCCTTGAGTAGGCCACAGGTCATGTCCATATATGCCCATACCGCTCCGCTCTTTGGCTTCATCCCCTTTGAATCTTGTGAATGCGTTGCATTAATTAATCTGATAGAGCAACAATGGAGTTATCGAAGGTTTTGTTGATTCTCTCAGTGATGTGTATCCCACAATTCTTTGTTGGCGTTCATGGCAATGCGGCTGTTTGGTCAAAAAAACATGCAAGGCCACATCGTTCTACCATGTCTGTATGGCGGCTTTGAAATCCAACCCGACAAATGCAAACGCTGTAGTTGGGTTGGCAGCCATAGCTCTTAAGAAGAGCCTGGACAATGCCAGTGACACCTACAACTTCGTGATGAGTCTAAGCAAAGCGGGCCCTGACCCTTCCATTGAGCCCTCCAGCGATGTCTGTGCTGAGAGTTATTCGGATGCTCTCTTCAAATTAGTTGATGCGGTTCCCGCCCTCTCTTCCAGAGCTCTCAGTGACGCCAACACTTTGGTTTCTGCTGCCATAACTTATGCCGATAAATGCAAGCAGAGCTTCGAGGGGAAGGCTTCGAATTCGTTGGGTAACAGGAACGACTACCTCAATCAGCTCTGCACCGTTACCTTGGACATCACCAAACTCATCTCTTGATTTGGAAAACTCTCTCTCCCTCTCACGATATGCTAATAAAGCAGAGGATCATGTTAAGGCAAATATAAAGCTACCAATATAAAGCTACCAAATATAAAGTATGTTCCATTTTTCTTCGGAATATTAGAAATCCACGCGCAAGAGTTAGTTTTAGAAAGAGTGATAATTTTATTGCACCATCTTTAACAATGGAAGGCGCGAAGGGAAGGCCGTTGCCATTTTTATGCTGTTTAATTTTACAGTAGAAAAAGTAGTAAAATAAAAAAAAAAAAGTGGGGCCAGTTTTGACTAGTTATTTGTGAGAGAATTGGTCAAAACCAGCAGATTCAATGATTAAAAAATAACAAAAAAAGTGGAATTGGTTCATAGGTAGTTCTATTAGAGAACCAATACATACCAGCCGAAACTGGCATGTTCATGGGGATTCAAAAGTTTTTCAATATTTTATGGGATCCAGATTAGCCCCACCACTTCCCGATTTGGATAAGCCTGTTCCAATTTGGATCACCGATTTTTTAATGAGTGAAATGTTTTCTAAAATAAAAAAATTGGCTTCCCATCCTTTAGTCTTGACACTTCCAAAACCACTTTTGTACACCTTGGAAGGGGTATATAGAATGGGTTATTTGAGTGATAGCTTATCTCATAGAGTTTATACCGCCAATGTCACAAGCATTTGCAAATGCTACGCAATATATAATGGGAAAGATTTATATAACGCTGTAACTTTATATTAAATGCACATCAAAAAATCCTCTAGAAGTACGGGAGAACCTTCCAATCAAGTATATCGGACTTAAAGAAACAGAGAATTTCAAATCCTAAAAATAATGCATATTGTAAAAAGTTATTTAAACAATCTTTTTTCTAGATTTTCAAATATTTATGGATTCGCTTGAAGCTTTTTAAATTTTAATTTAATTGCAGATGAAAATCAATTTTCAAGTCATCATAAATTTTCTGTATCGCCAAACAAATTTTAGAGGTGCCCCTTACTTCTAGGAGACCACCTTATACAAACATCACCCAAATAAAATATTATGAAAAATATCTACACTTTATTACGAAAATTGTTTATATAAGGTGTCACTTTTGTACTATAAAATCAAGATACGCTTCAAAACTGTCGGATTTATGTGGCCTTTAAAGGCCTTATGAGAGTTTGTATGCGCAGTTTATAAAATGAAACGTAAACTCAATGGGACTGTGTCCTCTTTTGGACTATATTAGGCAAATGTGATTTAATGATACTTGGACTAAGCTCAACGTATTAAGTCAGCCGAGTTTTGAAAAAACCCAAGATACCTGGGTATAAGGATCTACTGAGAAGGGTTTAGTGGGTTAGCTCTTGATGAGGTAGGAGTATGCTCAGGTGAGAGCCAATGGACTGTGTGGCTCTTGCATTTAATGAATAGCCTTTAGAGACAGTGCTAAAAACCTCATCGTTCTATCATCACACAGAATGTACATAGTTAGCTGTATTGAGATTCACCAATGAGGGTGAAACATGTACATGTGCGAGAGATTACCCCTATGCATCATAGAGTCATGGTTGCATTGAATGACCATTATTTTTTTGTCTTTAGGGGAAAACAAAAAATCCATAAACTGGGATTGCGTCTCCTAGTCTATTAACAGACTTTGGTAGTCCAATCATGAGCCCTTGTAATGGACTATGGGTCATGAGAACTGCTGGGTCAGTTTGAAAAAGCTAAGTAGATCGTGGTTGGCAGTTAAAGGTAGAGTGCTCCCGTATATTGATAAATTCTAATGGATCTAATTCCGATCACAATTAATTAGTTTGAATTAATTTTATGTTATATGTTTTTTTTAGAATGTTTATTTGAAATTTTATGAATTTTCTGATATTTTATTTTTTTTATTTGGATTTATAAATTAAGAGAAATTAATTTTTCAATATTTTAAATAAAATATGAGATTTAATAATTTTAAAATAAAATATAAAATATTTTTTAAAATTATGTGGGACCCTCCATAAATATGGGGGCTCAATTTGTCACATGTGGGAATTGGGTGGGGCCTACGTATAGCCACCAAAGGGTGGCACGCCCACCCATAGGGACTAACTTGTTCACCAAGATTGGGTGATAGTTATCCCTTTGTTTGTTGGTTTTTCTTTCAATTTGCATGACAATGTTAAATATTTGAAATATTTAGTAAATCTTTGAATCAATATTTCTTAATCCAAGAAATAATGACTGGATATACTAAAATAGAAAGTAAGATATATGTTTTTCCTTATTTAAAGATAAAGATATATGTTTTTCCTTATTTAAAGATTTGATAGGAATAGATTTAGGAATTGGAAGATAAAACTCTAGCACATACATTTGAATCTTGTTAGTGGATCAAAAGGATGAATGACTCCCACCTCTCACCCCGCAAGTCTTTCTAAATCAAAGGTCAAGATTTGGTCGTATAGCAAAACTTAAGGCACAAAAAATCTATAAAAAGATGCTCTCCCACTTCATAAATCTCTACACCTATTTTTCTCTTCTCTCTCTAAGAGACCACTCACTTTCCCAATATTTCTCTATAGGTGGCATGCCCCACCTAGGGCTTCAAGATCTTTTTCAAGGTTTCTAAAGGGGGCACGCCCCTACCTAGCATCTCTCTTCAAGTTTTAAGAGGGGCACGCCCCAACCATCATCTCTCTCTCGGGTTTACAAGAAGGGGCACGCCCCAACCAGCAACCTCTCTCTTTTTAGATTTCTTTTTGGCACGCTAGGGTGGTAGTTTTGGTATTGGATAGCAAAAAAGGAGGATCTCCTAGCAAATAGATCTCTTCTTCTCTCTTTGATTTCTATCTGTCATCTCTCTAATGATCAAGCAAATGGATTTGAGCAAGACTAATAGGCTTTAGGTAGTTGACTCTAAATTAAAATCCATATGTCATTGAGAGGATTTTGTCATAAATAGGATAATCAAGATCAGATCATAGATCTCAAGTACCATCGAAAGGTGAAGACTTGACGTGACGTGTATTAAGCTCAGTTGAGGTAATCTCTGGTAATTTTAATTCTTTAAATTTTACTTTGTGTTGAGCTCTTCTATTCTTATAAAACAATGTGTTAAGGTTTTCATTTAAAGAGTTATATTCAATAATGGTAGCAATTGAAGAACTATGTTTCCTTGTTGTTTTATTTATTCATTTCAAGAGTTATTTATTTGTAATTGGACATTGTAAGTGATTTTGCCGATGTAGGAATAAAGAAAATTTTTAAATATATACATCATGCTTGATCACATAGTCCAACTTTCAAAAACTCCTTTGGAAGAAGGTATTCTGATGTTGGAGAATCCTCTAATTTGATCATCTTGAACTCAAGATGTATCAATATGAAGAAAAAATAATTTCAAACCCAAAAAATAGTACATCTTGTAATACATTATCTAGACGTATATTTTAAAGATTTTTAAGTAGGATGAGGATTTTATAAGGCCTAGGCTTTATGAAAACAAAATAAAGTCTCACCTCAAATCCTCGTCCAAAAAGAGCTTTTGACAACGAACATCAATGAAATTCAAAACTCAAAAAATGGTACAGATCTTGCGCAACTATGAGCACTTATTTTTAGGGCAAAATGGATGGCCTAGAAAATCTGATACAATAAATATATTTTTAGATCTTGAAATTCAACTTTTCTTTCACAACTATAATGTTCAAGCCAAGAGATGTAAAAGTTTTCTAATTCTTGATTTGCAATTTTCGATGAGTTATAAGGTGAGGCTTTACTTATTTTGTTGGGGCAGCAGCCCTATCAAACCATTTTCCTTTTAAGTATTTATAGATCCACTCAAAAATTTAAAGGTGCAACTTCTATAGTCTAACGAAGGAATGTAGTCCAAAGAGAGCACCTTGTACAAATCCTGCCACATATATATTTAACCTACTGTATACACCCCTCCTCGAAATTTTGGTCAAGGGGTTTCTTAAAAAACCTTCATTTTGAGTCCAAAGGACTAAAAAAACCCTAGTAAACCATAAAGAACTTAAACCCCATAGGATTATCTAAAACATGCCAAAAGCCTATCACAACTGTAGTGGGCTCTGAGAGCTTTCCAACAGTCCAAGAATCGTCTGAATTGGACTTACAGTTAGAAAGTTAAAGCCCATGGAAATTGTTTAATAGCATAAAAATTTAGTCCCCACCCACGTGTCAGTGCTTGTCTAATGGGCATGGGGGACCCACCCGACATGAAACATGTTGGACAGGCCAGCCCAACAATCTACGTGTCGAGCGTGCACCCTGGCCTGCATCATGCGGCTTGTTGGGCCTAGGGGCGGCCCAATGAAGCATTAGATGTTTTCTAATTGGGACAAATAAAAAAAATCAGATAAATGCTGAAAAATTGGAAAAATATATATAAAAAAAATCTCTAGTGGAAGCCTATAAATACCCCCTTCCAACACCCAAAAAATGCATTAGAAACATATCCCAAAAATCCCTAGAAATTATTTAGAAATCATGAAATTAGGAAAAATAGTCCAAGAATTCTCAAAATTAGGGAAAAAAACTTTTGAAAATTTTTTAAAAAATAAAGAAAAATCCAAACACGTTCCAAAAAATATTAAAACTTAGATTCTACCTTAAGAGATCCCAAAACTCTTTGAAAACGAAGGAAACCTCTTCTATTCCCAAGAAAAGCCTAAGTCAACATTACCTAATATTTCTGAGCTTTGCTTCCTGCTTTAAGAACTCTAGATCTAGGTCAAAGAACCTTTGATCTACCAATTCTAGCAAGCATAAAGCATCTAAAAGGAGAAGGTACTGCAAATCAAAAGGGCGACTTGATCCAAGCCCGAAACTCTGGATTCTGGGTCCCCAGAGATAAGTATCCATTTCTTTATTTAATTTAGTTCATTTTTCATCTTTAATTTAGTGTATTTTCTCTTATTTATTGATTTGTAAGTTATAAATAGTTTTTAAAGCAAAATGTACAATCTAGAAGCTGGCGCTGCCAGTAAACCCAAGAAAGATCTGTGCCATTGTTAGGCCCATAATTTGAGTGACCTCATTTTCTCTACCTTATCACAATTTAACTCAGTTTTGCAAATATATGAGAGGATCTCATCTCAGAGATCATAAAGTAAACACCTACATTCCTCATTTTCTCACCATCCGATCTGAATGGATGGTTGGTATAGCTTCAACTATAATGGCATGAGTGAGCTGATGATTGTTTGATCAAGATTTGATGCCTTAGAGTACTTTAATTTTTTTACAATATATGAATATTTGGTGCACGTCATCATCTCAAGGGCGTGGACCTAAAAATATATAAAACATATTTTTAATAAAATAAAATGACCAAAGTACCTTTAAAAATAAAATGACCAAAATACCCTAAGATTTTTAAGGGTATTTTGATCATTTTATTTTATCAAGAATTTTTTTTTACATTTTTTGATTGGATATCTTAAATTTGGTGTTGATATCATCTATAAAAGAAATTAAAAATAGACAGTGTTTAGGCATAACATCGCGATTGGGCCCAACTTTGCCGTCCATTCAAATTAAATGACTGAGAAATGAGAAATGAAGGATGAGTGTAAAATATTTATGGGTAAGGATGTATAATGAGCTTTTGCTTTATTATATGGACATATTTTTTGTGTCTTAGGACTTACATGTAAATATGTAAAAGGGAGAGAGGGCCACCAATAAAATAATAGCCCTGGTCCTTGTATTTAGTATTTGTGATATGAGACAGTTTTTTGACTTTTAAAATGGGTCATCTTCTACTGCCGGATATGAAGGTAACTTAGAAAAAAAAAAAAAACCGATGCGATAGGGATGATGCTCGTGATTTGGAGCCAATTTTGATAATTGACTCCCCCTTCCCCCCCAATGTATGTAATTTGCTTAAAAAAAACAAAAACAAAGGTGCTCCCAAATGGAGTTAAACGACATGAGAAGATTGTCACGAAGCAACTTGCCATCTTTAGGCGCATCACAAACATCGACACCTACAGCAATAATACTCACTTATCCTTGACTCTTGCCACACCATTTACATCTCTCTCTAAACATCCACTCTTTTTTTGTTTTTTTTGTTTTTCCGACTTCTCTCTCTATGCGGACACTTGCAACAGCAATTACAGCACCCTCTCTCTCACACACAATTTTGGTTGGCTTCTTGTGTGGACGAGGATCTGGTGAGAGGGCAGAGGTGTGTTATGGAGTTTCACCCAAACCGCTCACTGTGTGCTGCAACGGCAGTGCATTGCTAATTGGATTGGGTCCTGAGTGCACTTCATGCAATTGCACCCTGCCATAACAATGTCCTCCTCTTGATCTCCACTGCCAATCCCCACTAAAAAGAGTCAGTATCATCAATTAGGGGAATCAGAGAGAGAGAAGGAGAGCGGGGCGTTTAACGGTTTACCTGGTGAAGACCGGCCGACAGTTCTGGTCTTCTTCTCGGAAAAGCTTCTGGTTAGATGGTTTTTAAGCAGTCAGTAAGAGAGAAAGAGAGCAGTGAGAAAGAGAGAGAGAGAGAGAGATTAGATAGGTTTGCTTTATTACCTTTGAGCTTCCTCACGCCTGAATTAGAAAGAAGGGGTTCTGGGAATAAAGAGAGGAGAAAGAGCAAAAGGAAGAAAGAAGAGAAGGGGGCCATACCTGAAACTGAAAGAATACACAGAGAAAAGGAAGAGAAACATTGGTGGTATAAGTAGAGAGAGAGAGTTTTGAATGTAAACGGAAATGGGGAGAGAGAGAGGGAGCATTAAATAGAGTTTGGAAGGCAGGGATTAATGGGGAGGGGCAGGGGGCGCAAGGCCTGGGGACAGCTTCCGGAAAGGGAGTGGTTTGTGCAGGTGAGGAGGTGGACAAGTCGCCGCAACAAGACGAACACTGGACATCATGCCACGTGCCACCCATGGTGAACCCCACCTCCAATTTTTATAATAAATAAAACGTAATTATATTAGGTGACCTTTCTTGCCACGAATAGCGGAAATAGTGGTGTGAGATCCGAATGGATCACCATCGATCCTATAGTTCTAATCCCGAGTGAAAATGGTTTTTTCACTCGAGATTAAGACCATAGGATCTTAATGGGAGAGAAAGAGATGTGGAACTATAAGATCGATGGTGATCCATAGGGGTGTCACACCACTATTTGTGATAGAGGTCCTATAGAATCATTTCTCATAAATAAATATATTCATATACCAAATAATATACAAATCTAGGAGCAGCAACGAATCGGGTTCGGGTAGGGTCAAGAAAGACTTGGACCCAAATAGTGTTAGGTCCAGGTTTTGGACCCGGACCTAACCTTTTGGGTCTAAAATTTGAACCTAAATCCGGACCCAGGGTCGGGTCGACCCGTCAAGTCTCCGGTCTGGTAGGGTCCATTGCCACCCTGTGAGTATGAGTTTTTTTTTTTTCTTTGCCATTTTTCTACCATCGTACATCCATATTATTCGCAACATTTACAATATTGCACAACATTAGGCCCATTTGGGTACCAGGATTGGACTATATCCCTCGGATTCATTTATACTAGAATTGGTATGTCCCTAGGATAGGGTTGTTGCTGTTTGGATAGTACCTCATAAGGATAATCCTGACCACATATACCCACACTCTTTTACTATTTTACCTAATAATCGAAAATTCCCAAGAAACAAACGTATTGGCCTTAGAAAGATATTCAGTTTTCCATGGACCAACTATAGAATCGCGATGATGTTTAACATCGCACTTTGTAATGGTATACATTCCTTAGCCGATTCATAAACTCATCAGGCAACTCACATGTACCCATATGGGTCCGGCAGGAGCCGGACCTTAGTGGTGGCAACAGGTCAAGTCCGGCTAGACCTGGACCTGACTTTTCGGGTCCAAATTTTGGACCTATACCCGGACCAGAGGTTGGGTCTACTAGTCGGGTCCCGAGTCTCGTCAGGTTCATTACCACCATATGACTATGCGTTTATTATTTATTTATTTTTGCCTTTTTTACCATCATATATACCCGTATTATTAACATCATTTAGAGTATGGCACAACATTAATGAATACCCACATTCCGTACTGTTTTACGCAATAATTGAAAATTCTTAAAAAACAAATGTATTGTCTATTGACAATATTTATGAATACCGATATTCACGTTCGGGTCCGGTCAGGCTGGAGCTGGACCCGGACCCGACCTTTTGGGTACAAAATTTGGACCCATATGCAGACCCAAGCTCGGGTAAAACCTGTCGGGTTCCGAGTCTAGTCTAGTCCATTGCTGCCCTATGACTATGAGCTTCTTTGTCTCTTGTTTTGCCCTTCCTTACCATCATATACCCATTATTGGCAACATTTATAGTGTTTTTTATTGGGTAATTCAGTGAAGAAGACATGCCCCTACCCATCAGTGATGTTAGCGGTGGGAATAGAAACCACAAAGTGCTGACTAGGGTGTGGGATACTACCACCACGACCCTAGCCCCTTTCTTGTGTTGTGCAACATTAATGAATACCCACATTCTTTATTGTTTTACATAATAACTGAAAATTCCTAAGAAACAAACATATTAACAACATTTATGAATACCCACATATACCCATATTCGGGTTTGAGTCGGGTCCGGCTGGACCCAAACACTCAGGGTAACAACGGGTCTTGTCTGGCTGGACCCGAACCGACCTTTCAAGTTCAAAATTTGGATCCATACCTGAACCCAAGAACGGATTGGGTTCCGGGTTTAGTCTGGTCCCTTTCCACCATATGACTATGAGCTTCTTCTTTTTTTTACCATCATATACCCATATTATTGGCAACATTTACAGTGTTGTGCAACATTAATGAATACCCACATATACACACATTCTTTATTATTTTACATAATAACTAAAAATTCCTAAGAAACAAACCTAGTGACAACATTTATGAATATCCACATATACTCATATTTAGGTCCAGGCCTGGGTCCGAGTCCGGCCTTATTGGCAACATTTGTAGTGTTGTTCAACATTAATGAATACCCACATTCCTTACTGTTTTACATAACAACTGAAAATTCATATGAACCAAACGTATTGACAACATTCATGAATACCGACATATACTCATATTCAGGTTCGGGTCGGGTCCAGTTGGACCAAGACCTAGGGTTGAATAGTATTTGGGTCAAGGTTTTGGACTTAGACTCGAACTTTCGGTTCCAAAATTTGGACCCATACCCGAGCCCAAGGTCGGGTGTACCCGTCGGGTCCCTGGACTGGACGAGTCCATTGCCACCCCAATATACAATTGGTGAACTTTTTAATATAAAGGTTAGAGTTTTGTTAGGCTATCCATTTGGTGGTGTATACCCTTAAAGTCCTAAACATTTTTTAATATTTAAATACCCTTGTTATATAGTGTAGTAACTTTTTGTCCAGGGATATTTTAAGTTAGTCAAGGATAAAGTAGAAATTTTTAATAGAAATAAAAGTATTTATTAACAATAGTGGACAATGATATCACTGACATGGCGTGTGACATCACTCACAAGATGCATTAATTGTTTTTTAACTACTAATAAATGCCACTATTTTTTATAAAATTATCCATTTTACCCATCTATGTGACTAAAAATGCCCCGACTTGAAAAAATTTGTATTACAATTCTAGAATATTTTAGTGTCTAAAAATGTTGAGAACTTTAAGGGTATACAATACCGAGTGGTGTAACCACTAAGTGGTGTAACCCAACAAAACCCAGAAAGGATTTTATTAGGGTACTCATCAATATGAGTATTTCTTTAATATACTCAACTTTTATGGATACTCATATACCCTTATTTTGAAATACAAATTTTTTCAATAAGGGCATTTTTCGTAATTAAGAGGGGTATAATAGATATTTTATAAATAAGTATTGATATTTATTAGTGGGTGATGTCAAGATGATATCATCCTCCACTATAGGTAAAAAATACTTTTCTTTTTATCAAGAATATCAATTTTACCCATGTTTAATTACCTAAAATATCCCTAAGCAAAAATGTTATTACATGGTGGAGTAAAAGTATTCAGTGTCAAAAAAATATTGAGTACATTACGTTCCAAGATTATCTACAAAGAGATCATTTACCTTTTGTACAAGGAGGTTACAATCATTCTTGTCCCTTAGATTTTTGAATGGGTGGTTGTAAGAGTGTCATTGATTAGATATAAAGTTTCATTTTTTTTTTTGAACTTCGTGACTCACCTTAAGACATCCAATTTGACATCTACCGAGTATAAATCGTTATGACCTCCTTATACAAAAAGTAAATGGTCTTTTTGTAAAGAAACCTACACCCTTGATGAAGGGGGATTTTACAAACATACTCCCCATTTTATAAATTGTCCGACGGTTAAGTTGGTAAGTTGGTTTTTGAAGCCGTAAATGGGATTAAAAGGCATGACGTGCGACTGAAGTATAAGACACGCTACCACCACGACCCAGCACCTTCCCCAAAGTAGATTTCATAATATTCCACAAGACTTACCCAATTTACCTGGTCCCAATTTATCCGGTCCTTGGTACTACAGGAAGAATTAGATGGTCAAATATTTGTATGGTTATTGGCATCTCAATCTCTTGCAATGTCCACTTTGAATAAAAAGGGCAATTCAGAAACAAGTGATTAGTTGTTTGCTCATTTTCTTTACGACAGTATTCCCATTAGCTATTATATTTCCCCTTTTCCTCTGCATATCAATTGTTAATAATTTTTCAAAGTTTACTATCTACCTGAACCTTACGAGAAATTAGTCGTATGTATACCTTAGAAGGATTTGACTTTGTCAATCTTGGTGTACAACTACAGAGCATATGACTTTCCTTCACCTTTGACACGCGATCACCTCTCTATCCATCTTTATCTCTCTAACTAAAAATTCCCACAAAAATATGACCTCTAAAATCCTAGAGAATAGATAACAAGACACTTTGTAGACTATCCCCTAACGATAAATCAGTTCCCAAATTAATCCTAAAATCTCTTAAAAAAAAAAAAAATCTCCCTGCCTATATCAAACTCTCTTAGTCAGAAAAAACTCATCCTCGAATTTTGTGGCGGACTAAGATGAATCATGGCATCAAATTTACAATATTTTTCAATCTTCTTCCTCTCTTTTGGCTATAAAAGTATAGAAGGTAAGAAGTCCTCAAGAAACGAATCTGAATCTTTATCTGTATATTGATGAATTGATACAAATATATCATATTCAACCATCCTTGATCCTGTGCTGAAAATTTATACTCAAAATTCAAGCCTTTTGGAAGCTTTTTTGGCCAAATTTCATGGGCAATGCAGGTTTAACGTCATAGGACTCATGATAAAAATTTTGAAAAGGTAAAATGATAGCAATTATGATAATCAAGCAAAAATTTATGCCCTCCAGAAGCTAGGGTATAAAATCGCCATCTAGTGCATGAATTTTCCCAACTTCAAGAGTAAGGTCCCTTCAACAATTTCTTTACATCTTTGTTTCCCTCAACGACTACTTCATCGTCATCTTAATCGAGGGGTTACGATTTGTGGGTCATGGGTGCACCACATCTACTGCAACCAATGTTAAAAAAAACGCCAGGCAGCGCCTAGGCGGCTGGGGGGAGGAGGGTCCAGGCTGCCCGGTGCCTAGGCGGGCACCTAAAACCTAGGCTGCCTAGTAGAAGAAACAATTATTTTAATGCCAAATTTTGTGTAAAAATTAAAAATACATATTGAGAAATATTTTGTTCTATAATTCCATGCATTTCAAATTAAAAAATCAAACTTTGAAGTTTAAAATTTAAACCATTAGGCATTAGAGTATATTAAACCATATCCAAAGTCCATACCATAATCCAAACTCCATGCACTCCATAGTCCATATACATAGTAAAAACGGAAAAAAAGAAAATATAATCCAAGATAGCAACTTAGCGAGACATTGATTCATGATCAAAGAAATAAAAGAAAATAAGAAATAACATATAAGAGTTAGGAGTACATCAAATGTCTATAGTCCACAAGTCCACATACACTCCTCCATACTCCCTAAGTCCATATCCATAGTCCATAAAAATTTTCATTAACTTTGATTGCTCAATCTCCAAACTTCCACCTTTGAGATTATCAGAATCTTCTAAAAAAGCCTCTAATAGACTTATAAAATCTCCATAACTAAATCTAATATGAATGGTAATCTCATAATCTTTTAAAATTCTCTAATAAACTTATCAAATCTCCAAAACTAAATCTAATCTCAATGGGTGATATTTAGATTGATTTCTCGCAACTTTGAGAAATCCTTCGATTTTATGGAAATAACAAAAATTTAGTCTTTTGAGGTTTCTATCTCTCTAAAATAAGCTCTAATGAGGTTTAGCTTTGAAATGAACCTGAACCCACCTTTTCCCCCCTCTTATTTTCATAAAACAACCCAAAAATGCCCCTCAATGAGGGGCATTTTCGCCCCTGTGCAGATGCCCAGTCCGTTGGGCACCCGCATTTTCCACTGTAGTTGTTGAACTGCTTGGTTAGGGTACCTAAGTTGCTAATGTTGATGGTGAGAAAAAGGCTTTTGCATTCCTAGTTTTAGATGGCATGAGATATTTTAGTTCAGTTCTTCAATGACTCTTGTCTATTCTAAAATCGATGCTACTGAGGTTGGGAGTTCTCAAAGATGGAAAACCCTAGACTCCTCCAGTGGAAATTTGCTTCTAAATCTGTATCAAAAATAGGATCGGCAACTTCTTCATTTCCACCCTCACCATCACCTGAAATTCTACTTTCAATGAAATCCAAGACCTTGTCTAAACATGTGTTGAAGATTGGTGGCGAATCAATATACGACCTGCTGATTGGGAGGCAACTTGACCAGTATAAAGATTATGGTCGATCTCTTTAAGAGATCGACCCAATCAAACCTAGGGGTAACGATGGATCTGGACCTAACTCAGGACTCGATGGGTAGACTCGAGTAATGGGGTCTAAAAATTGGACCCAACAGGTTGGGTCCGGGTCTAAATCTTGGACCTGAATACTATTTGGGTCTTGGTCTGAGTCCGGGTCTCACATTATTTTTTTTGTTCTGAATTTCGTTTAAATATATAAATATTTTAATTTTTGGGTCGAGTCCGATCGGGCCTAGGTCTAGGTTTGGGTTCAGGTCGCACATTATATTTTGGGTCTGGGTCCGAATCTGGAGACTTCGGGTAGTGCTGGGTCCAGCTCCAGGTTTGGGTCCCATGACACGGACCAGACTTATTGCCACCCCTTATCAATCCTCACATGTAATAAGGTTACCTCACTCCTAATTGTGAGGTGGATTAACTTCCATTCAAGTTGACCATATACTACGATTTTATTCAGATCTGCCATTGTCACGAACAACTGAACATCGTTTAAAGCAATGTATTAGCTCCTCGAACCTCCTCCACATCGAAAGTTTTTTACGTATCTCATATGCTAGAGCTTCAATTTTCTCTTCAGATCATCGAATTCTTCCTGTGTAGGTTCAGATTCATCACCTCGATCACGACCTCCACCACCACCTCTAGCAGTCATCCAGTAAAACCTCAGAGTTCCTAAGGCGCTTTTGAAATGGGCCTGTTGAAATGCGAGATGATGCAAAACAAAAATTCACAAAGAACGGGACTTAAACAAGATCTATGATTAAAATACAAAAGAGTTAAAGATTATAACCCAAGCTTCTAGCTCTCTAGTAGTACCAGGAAAGTCTCTACGGAATAATTATTAAATCCCAAAACAAACTCCCAAGTGACTTATATATATTTATAGAGGTAAGTCCCTTAGAAATCCTAACCCACATTTTCTCTTCAAAATTCCCATCTTTGCTACTCCCACGTTATCACCTCTCTATCCTCCTTTATATCTCCAACTTACAATCCCCACCAAATGAAGACTCTTAAAATCCCGGAAAATATGAAAGATGGGACTTTTACTAGACCATATCATAACAACGAATCAGAACCCAAATTAATCCTAAAC
Organism: Amborella trichopoda; assembly: GCF_000471905.2. Next base: position 1,250,948 of record NW_006497930.1, read on the forward strand.
TCGCTGAAAACTCGAAAAACCTAAAAGTAAACCTCAAAAATATATTTCTTGCAATTTAATAGGAACTTCATAAAATAAGAACCTTCCCATCTTCAATGAAAATAAACTTTCAATCTCTCTAGCTTTATGCTCAGGAGATTGCAAAAGGGAACCTGGTCAAGATTAGTTTTTGTTCTATGTTTAACTAAGAAAGCCTTTTTGAAATGCTTAACTAAGCTAGCATCACTAACCAAAAAAAACCTCAAGAAATACTTCTCATCCAATCAATTCCACCCATTCGAGACTAACCAATGTTGGATACTAATGAATCAAGGGAAGGAGAGGGCTTTTGCACTTGTCTTATTGAATGAAGCGGGGAGAGGGTCCTTTGGTTCCAAAGGAGATAGACCAAACCATAACAACGAATCAAAACCCAAATTAATCCTAAGCTCGCTAAAAACTCAAAAAACCTAGAAGTAAACCTCAAAAATATATTTCCTGCAATTTAATAGGAACTTCATAAAATAAGAACCTTCCCATCTTCAATGAAAATGAACTTTCATTCTCTCTAGCTTTATGCTCAGGAGATTGCAAAAGGGAACCTGGTCAAGATTAGTTTTTGTTCTATGTTTAACTAAGAAAGCCTTTTTGAAATGCTTAACTAAGGTTTATTTGATCCTCTCATTGTCTCCTTCAATCCCCTTATTTTTATTCCACTGACCTAGTGTGTATATGTAGAAAAAGTTCGTTGTGAATATCCACATGCATAAATCTATCATGGTATTCAATAGATCTAGGATATGAAAAATACCATAAATCACTGGAAATGCATTTTCCCCTCTATCCATATGCAAGTCCCAAATAATGTAGAACTGATAATAAAAGAATTATTAACAATAACAATAAAAGTTCTCAGTTAACTGGAATGTTCTTCAGACTATACATTTGTGTGTAACTGAGAATTGATGATGTTGTTGTTGTTATTCTTTGGGTCAACTTACAAAGTCAGAAGAATCCCTAAGTGAGGCTTTAGTTAATTAAAACAAAGGAGGGAGTACAATGAAGTAGATGTATACATCAGGATTTAGAACATATCAAGTAGAAAGAACTTTCATTCTTTCATGCAAAACAACAAGAATAGCAGATAGCTTCTCTCTGTCCCTAGTTCCACATACACATAAGAAAAAAAAAAAAGGGTGGCAAAAGGCCTTACATCAGCAGTCGGTGATGTTAAATACACAGACCTTGTTGGGGTCACAAAGATTCAAGGAGCTGTAAATTGAGCATTGCAACTCGTATGAGTCAGAAGAAACTTCTACCCATTCGTCGTCAACCCTTTCCACATGTTCATTTTGCTTTACTACAGGATAGAATTTGAGCCTATGTGTTTGCATGATGATCTTCTTCATGAACTCAATAGAGAATATCATGTCACAGTCACTCTCATCATCCCCCTCATTCATGACTTTGATTCCGACGTCTGCTCTGTTGGCATGGGCAAATCCGAGGAACAGAGGATCTTCAAAAGTGGGCTTTGAGTGCCGGCCAGATACCTGTTTGAGCAAGAAGCAAAGAGAACAGATAAGTATTATTAAGCAGATTAGAAATGCTCCTTCCCCCTCATTCCTTTTTTTTTTGTTTTTAGCACATGTTTGTGAGAAGAAGCATCAACCAGATCCTAGGCACCATGCTTTTGTTGTGCATTCTTGATGCTGCAAAAGATTCAAGTGCATGGAAGCATGTGTACAGTGGGTTTCCTGGGAGGCGTAATAAAGATTGTTTGAAAAATGTTTGAGATTCGATACTTAACAAGCACCAATACAGTTGCTGACGATATGCAACAGCCAGTAGAATCATCAACAATGAATGAGGAAGACTCGCCCGAGAAACCATATAATCTGCTGCTAAATTCTGCTGCATGAGTATGTGCTAGACTTTCCAAATTGAATACCATTGCAGCCCTTAGGAAAAACCCACCAAATTCTCCTAGTCAAAGGCCCCAAGTTCAATTTCTAAAAGCTCCCTTCATAAACTTGTTAAGAATGATATTCTCTTGGTAGCGATCCGATGCAGTCTTATGCTCGTTGTGCACCACTTATAGGTATTTTAATAATCAAATTCAGTGTTTCAAAAGGCGGACCGCCCAACACCTTGGCAGCCGCCTAGGCGGTCCAAGGGGCCTGGGCGCATCGCCAAGGCCTAGGCGCCAAAAGTTGGTGGAAAACCCTGGGCGCCTGCCTAGGTGCCCAGGAATCCGCCAAGGCGGCCGCCCAGGGACAGCGCCCCGCCCAAAAGTGAAAAAGGCACTCGATAGGGGCATTTTTTGTCATTTGTTTTTATACTAAGGGGCCAAAAATATGGGTTTTATATTCATTTGAAACCTAAAACTCATTAGAGCCCATTTTAGAGAGAGAAAGTCCCCAAAACACAGTTTTTGGTGATTTTTTTAGGATCGAAAGGTTTCTCAAAGTTATGAGAAATTGATCCAAACACCACCCATTGATATTAGATTTAATTTTTGATGTCTTACAAATCTATTGAAGGGTTTTTTAGAAGATTTTGAGTCCTTAGAAGCATCTTTGCGGTGGAAGCTTGGACATTGAGCAATAAAACTCAAAGTAAGTGATTTTTTTTTATTGCTTGTATAAGTTGTGTTATTTTGAGATGTCTTCTTCGGGAGCTAATAAGAGTGGTGATCCCGGTTGGAAATATGGCTACAACCCAGATCCTAATGATAAAAATTGCATAAGATGCAAGTTTTGTGAGAAGGATACAAAAAGGGACATAAACCAGTTCAAAAAACATCTTACCGATATTAGGGGGGATGTTGCCCCATGTAAAAAGACTCCTGATGTTGTTAAAGAGGAAATAACTAATTTTTTCAGTATGGTAAAAATGAAAAAAGATGAGAAATTTGCCTCCATAGTAGAGATTAGGTCTGGGGTTCGGGTCAGTTATGATGATGATGATAGTAATGAGGATGGGGAGGGATGTCAAGAGGTAGAACAATCCATTATTAGGGGGAAAGAAAAGGGAGTTGTAATTGCTTTTGGTTCTGGGAGTAAGAAGCTTCGGGCTAGAGGCCTTATGGATAATGTTTTGCCCCGGCTTGACCTTGATGTTGCAGGAGAGAAAACAAAGAAGCAAACCACTATTGAAAATAGAATGAAGAAGGAAGAGACATAGAGCTGCTTTTTTTATTACTACATGGTTTTATAAGGCGAGCATTCCTTTTAATACCGCTTGCCTAAGTAGTTTCTATGCCTTGGTAGAGGCAATTGGCCAATTTGGGCATGGGATGAATCCCCCAACCGCATATGAACTTTCAGTCTTTGAAAAAAGCGATGAGTGTCACGAAGGATGCTGTAGAAGTTAAGAAAGATGCATGGGCTCAGTATGGAGTTTCTATAATGACTGATGTTTGTAGTGAGAGAAAGAGAAGAAGTCAAATGAATTTTCTTGTGAATTGTCCTTTAGGGACTTTGTTTTGAGGTCTATTGATGCATCTGATTATATCCATGATGCCCATTATATATTCCAAGTTATAGAGAAGGGAATCAAGGAGGTTGGGAAGCATCTTGTTGTACAAGGCGTCACAGACAATGCTGCTCCTAATGTTGCTACTACTAATTTGTTGCGCATAGCCTATCCTAGAATCTTTTGGACACCATGTACAACACATTGTATAGACCTCAGGCTTGAGGCTCTTGGCAATTTAACCGAGATATCAGGTGCAATGAAGAAGGTAAAGTCAGTTACAAATTTCATTTATAGCCACCATCTCACCCTCAGCATGATGTGTAGATTTACAAAGAAGAAAGAGATTGTGAGGCCTAGGGTCACGAGATTTGCGACCTAGTACTTATGCCTAGATAGCATACATTTGAGGAGAGTGCAGTTGAGGCAGATGTTTACCTCGGATGACTGGAGAGCATGCAAGTGGTCCAAGGATCAGGTTAGGACGAAGGTGACAGATATTATCCTTTCTAAGGCTTTTAGGCGAGGGGTGAAAAGCACTCTTAAGGTATATTTTCCTCTTGTCAAAGTCCTTCGTATGGTTGATAGTGACAAGGCTTCTATGGGCTACATATCTGAGGCTATGGAGAAATGCAAAAGAGAGAGCCCAAAATTTTGATGATGATGAGAACCGCTATAGGCCTGTTTGGGAGATTATTGATGAGAAGTGGGATATGCAGCTACATCGGCCATTGAATGCAGCTGGTTATTATTTGAACGCAACTTTTTTTTATGTTGACAAGGATATACACACAAATGACACAATTATAATTGGACTTAATAAGTGTGTAGATGCGCTAGTCCCTAATCCTGATATCCAGGATATTATATGTGTTGATGAGTTGATAAATTACAAGTGCTCATTAAAGTCTTTTGGGAGTCCAATGTCGATGAGGCAAAGGACCAAAATTGATCCAGCTAGTAATAATATTCTTAAGTTTATCAAGTTCAAGTAATCAAGTTTCATTTTTATAATTCTATTATTTATTTATGATTTTATTCTATATCTTTGCAGCCAATTGGTGGAGCCCACATGAGTGTAGTTCTCCAAATTTACAAAAGTTGGCCATTCGGATCTTAAACCTAACCACTTCATCGTCCGATCGTGAGCGCAATTGGAGTACTTTTGAAGGGGTAAGGGTCATTTGCATAATTGTATTAGTAATACATGAACTATAGAATTTAATTATTTAATATTTATATTAATTAATTTCATTTGATTTTGTTAGATTCATACAAAGAAAAGGAACATGCTTGAATCAAAGAGACTCAATGACCTAGTCTATGTCAAGTATAATCGATTATTAGAAGACAAGTTTGCTAAGAGAGATAAGAGAGACTCCCCCAGATCAAAAAATATAGACATCAAGGGGCATGAAGGATTGACATGAGACATAATCATAGATGCTTCAGGGAAATCAGCCGACCCTCCTAAGGCCACTAAATCTTCTGCACAGTAGGAGGAGGAAGAAGAGGCAGATTCAGTAGAGATCGAGGAGGACCAATATGTCGAGGAGGGTGACGACTCCGATGCATATGATGTAAATCCAGCTGACCCTACTTTTTTTGATGATGAATGATGATTAAACTTTAAACATTGATTGAAGATTCTTTTGAGTCTTCAAGTATTACTTTCTGTTTGTTTTCTTCCTCTTGGTTGTGTATTGTGGATAGTGGATTTATAGATCTATTGGTTTGGTAATTTACTTGGTAAAAGTTTTAATTGGATATGGACCGACTTATGGTTATGCTTATGGAGTATTCGCTAATGTGTAGTATACTTTTGAATTCTGATGTGCCCTAAATACCTATTTCTTATATTTTATACAATATATATATTGTTAGAGACTATAGAATCCTTTTTTGATTCAACTGGGCCGCCCAGGTTCTGGGCGCCAGGGTAGGCGTTGGGCGGCCTGGACCCCCCAAGCCGCCTAGGACCCCCCTAGCGCTTTTTGAAACATTGATCAAATTAGAATACCACCTTGGAGGAAGTGTTGCTAAGTGCTTGAGGTCAAATCTGCATTCTTATTACCTTCCAAAATTCTGAATATCAGATCCATAAAAAGCATATTTAAGTGATCATGGGAATGTTGGAATACCGACAAGAAACGAAGGTATACGAACTTATGGAAGGAAACTATATGGTGCATCCTAGAACATTTATGAAAACTAACTCAGTCAGACTAACATTTACTCAGCCTTCACGTGAGGTTTGCACATGACAGTATCCTGTTTATCTTCTATGAAACAATATTTTATGGCCACGAGTACCTACACTTTACAAGTAAGAAATTACAAAAGTCATATAAAATGGAACAAGGCAACTTCCCAAATAACACGCATTCTGAAGTTGAAAACAAAAAACAACAGTAAAAAAAAAAAAAGGAAATTAGCTTTACAGAAATATTTATCGCTACATTAAAGTAAATCATTGAAATCTTCCAATTAAGCATTTTACCTCCATATACTGAATTCCCATGTCAATAAGAATGTCTACCAGGTTGGTGCATGCAAGTGAGCAGAAGATTCCTCCAGATCTGAGCCGTGATTGGAGCACTTCCCATGGAGTTTTTAACAAAATTTTGGGCTTGTTATCTTGTGTGAAAGAGCAGCTAACAACAGGCAAGTAAATTACATCCAAGAACCACACCTATGCATGCCAAAGAGGACAACACATATTACAGTGTAAGTATAGGCATATGAATTACAAGAGAAATTTAAAATCACATTCACCAGGCAGCCAATACAAGAGCATTATCAACCATTGATAGTAGCTCAGAGCAACAATATAAGTGGATATGAGTAAAACCTTTTAAAATCACATCATTCAGATAGCGAATACAAGAACATTATCAACCATTGACAGCAGCTCAAAGAAAAAATATACACATGTATGAGTAAAATTCTGCACGAATATATCTGGATTAAAATTCTGCATGAGTTGTGTACACAATTTTGCTTGTCCTGGTTGTCAACTGGAAAAACAACTCAAGTTGCCATTCGCTTCTAATAATAAACAAGCTTCTTCTCCATTAGGCTTAGTGCATTATGATGTATAGGGTCCATCTCCGACTACATCTCCTTCTAGTTCCCTCTATTAATGATATTTTTTGTTGAATTTTCTGGATTTAAACGGAATTTCTTTCTTAAGAAAAATCTCATGTATTTAAGACGTTTAGATGTTTCAAGTTGTTTGTTGAAAAGAACTTTCATAAGCAAATTTTATATTTCAAGGTAATGGAGGAGGAGAGTACTCATCTCAAATGTTACAAAATTACCAGAGGCATAATGGGATGGAGCAATAAATTTCTTATCCTTATGCATCACAATAAAATGGAATAGCAAAAAAGAACATATAAATATAAATGAATGTGGATTATCTCTTATGTTCTCTGGTGGATTTTCAAAGTTTTGGCACAGAAGCTTACATACAACCACCTTCTTAATAAATAGACTTCCAATTGTCGTATTGGATGGAAAATCTCCATACCATACACTAATTGGAAGAACTCCTTATTACTCTACCTTGGAGTTTTGGATGTTGGTCTTATGACCATTTTGATAGTAGCCTTAGTCATAAAGTCGATCCTAAGAAACATGTACTATTGCGGAATACTCAAATGATCATAAAGGCTATGGTTGTTATTGTCCCCGAACAAAAAGAATGTTTATTTCTAGACATATAGCATCTAATGAATCGCGAATGTTTGCTCCTCCAAAGAATAATGTTGCTGATGAAAATCCATATCCGAAGGACAGAGACTAAACAGAAGAACAGAGACTAACACAAAATGATAAAGAACCATTCTTCATAAGAAGACATCCAATGGAGCAATTTGTTGAGGACAATGTTGAGAAAGGTGGAGATGATGAAGACGTTGTTCCTTGTAATCCAGGAGAAGACTTTATGCCATTCTTCGAGGATGACTAACAAACAGGCCAAAGTAAGGGCTCAACACAAAATGGTCGACATGAACATTGTACAAAAGAAGAACTAAGGCGGGTAAGAAGAGAGGACATCAAAAAGACCAGAAAATGAACAACTTAACCAGTCCATAGAACATCTAAATCAGACTATTTTAATTGTTAAGCACTCCAGTTGATACAGATGTTGAGGCCACATCATTGTACATGAAGGGGTCAGAATCACGTATACATTCGAGTATTAGTGCAGATATAGCATGTAGAATAGGGGCAACACTGTCCTTTGTTCAATCTATTGGGTACAATATAGCCCACATGGCACGTGTAACTACTTATATGTCCATCGGCTTTTATTCTTTCTGTAAAATATTATATAAGATAATGTGATGCACTGTGGGACCATAACATTCATTCTTCTCAAATCATATCTCCATCAATTTTCCTGTATTGCCATACCAAAACCTTAGTATACCCAAGCAAGCGTTCACATGTCATCGAAGTGATCTCACAGTAGTGGGATGTATCATCACTACAGAAGACAGATTATAGGAGACAATGACATCATCAGCACAGGCTGCTGAAAGCCCAGGAACCAAAATTTTTGGGCTCTTTCTCCTCTGAACACCTGATTCCATCGATACCCAATTGAGGAGGTTTGGTGAATATTTGATATGTTCTGAGTCTGGAAAGAGATCCAGAGATATGTTTTTCCCAGCATATTTTACATGTGTGGGGACCAAATGAATTTTAAACCAAAACTAAATTTTGTCCTGGGCCCTACTGATTCACATGTAAGGTTTACCAAAAATTGGATTTAGGTCCCATGAACCATATAAAACTCTCGATTTTTTTATATACAAACCCGACTAAACAAAAATCCCGCAAGTCACATATGTGAGAGCCTCCATGGTGCAGCTCTGAGGTGGATCTAGTTTGCCCAATCCTAGAGCATCTTCATCTAAAGTTTCATGCAATTCTGAGTTATATCTTATAAGATTTCATTATTTTTTACCATCCAGTAACGTATTTTTTAGGGTATCTTCAAGATTTCTAAGGTTTTTGATCACTCAGTGAATCTTCCGTCGATTTTCCTATCGTGATACACATTATTTGTGAACATCCATGGCAACAGAAGTACCCAATACGCACTCTTCGACAGGATATGAGCCCCTGGTAAGATGGTAGAGCCTTGGGTCCCAAATGCGGTCCAAGACGAGAGTATAGACACCCAAATGTTAAGGAATGTGTAGTACAAAACGTAATAAATCAAACCACAAAGGACAAAAAGTTAGGCTCTTCATGATAGACTTGCAACACCACCTATTGGACAAACTATTTTTTTTTGACACATTAACATTGTATTACTGAGCCAGTAATGGTTACAAAAATGGGAATACCGAGAACCCCCAGAAAGGTAGCTCTTGGTAAAAAATTCTTCAGAGAGCCATATACAAAAAGAGGGCTTATAATAGTTGTATGTTTACAACGATTTACAGTGGGTAGCCAAGAAGTAAAACCAAAAACCAGGGAGGACACTTTTGAAGCTACTAAGAGAGCCTGTGGTCCATGACAAAAAAGGAGCGGGACCCGGCATTATCTTCTTCTTGCACTCCAGCTCCCTCCTTCGCCATGAGATCTGAGAACTCGTTGGCTGTCCACCATATATGCCTTCAGGAGACATCCATATCCTTGCAAATGTGAAAGATTTCATCAAAAATGGTGGACGGTTGCCATTGGGGGGGGGGCGGGGGGGGATCTTCTCACTTGCCCAAGAAATTGTACAGTGGGAGTCTCCTTCCACAATGAGGCGTGCTCCTCAAGACTGGTTGAACTTTTTCAGCCCCAGTAGCAGAGCCATAGCCTTTACATATTGGGAGTCACCACTACTGAGGTATTCGGAGTACGTTAAGAGGACTTTCCGGTGGTGGTCTCTAAAAACTCCTTCAGTGCCTGCCGGGCCAGGATTCCCAATTGAACTACCGTCAAACTTTAACTTAATGCAGCCCGCAGGTGGGGGCTGTCAGTTCTTGCGTCGTATATCCTTTCTCGGTTGGTGGTAAAGAATGTTCTCCCACTGACTATGGAAGAAGTTCTTCGGAATGCCCGCGAAATCTGATGATTGGAGGCCCAAAAGGAGACCAACGTAGTGATCCTGTGAAAGAGAGCTGGGGTTGGTATTTTTATACCTTGAAAAACTCTGTTATTCCTTTCAACCCATATACTCCATATGGTAGCCGCTACAAAAGCTTTCAACAGAGTTTTACCAGCTTTCGGCTAATGGGAGTCCAAGTCGTAAGAGATGAGGGCTCTGACCGAGGGTGGCGTGACCCAATGGATACCAAATAGTTGTATTACCATAACCCATAGATCATGTGCGACCTTGCATAGAAGGAAGAGGTGAGGGTTAGATTCCTCCTCAGATAAGGCGCATCTATTAGGGATGGGGATCCCCTTTTTTTGGAGTTGGTCCACCATGAGGGCTCTGCTGGATGCCGAAATCCAGTTAAAGGTTTGCACCTTGGGAGGTGCAATGGTCACCCACACTTTTGCCACGACTGATGGCGGGTTGGCAGGAAGGGTAGGGGCCTGAGAAAGGCTCTTATAGAAAGAAGCAACCGAGAAAAGGCCAATAGGAGTAAGCGTCCACACCATAGAATCAGTCCCATATAAGGGAATGAACCTTGAGTGTAGCGCAGCCGAGAGCATTTGAAAGTGCAAGGCTTCCTCATCAATGAGGTGCCTACGGAAACAGGGTTCCAAATTCTGCGGCCCCCTATTAGCATCATTTCCTCAGCAACGGTGGAGTGTTTGTTAGTGGCTAGAGAGAAGCGGGTTGGGAAAGCTTGTCTCAAAGGGGTATGACCCAACCAAAGGTCAAACCAGAAAAGTACCCTATCGCTCACCCTTGGCTGAAAACGTACCCATCTTTTGAACTGTGGGAGAGAGGTAAGGACAGATTTCCAGGCTCCTGACGCTTTCGGCCACCGTCTATCATCAGGCATCCAAGCGCCTTCCGGAATTTTATATTTACTTCAAAGAATTCTAGCCCAAAGAGAATCGAGCAAGACGCCACCACTATTTTCCGAGTAAGGCCACATTGTGTTTCCTAAGGGTCCGGATCCCTAGACCTCCAAAGTTTTTAGGTATGCAAATGTTTTCCCATGCAACCAGGTGGAATTTTGTCTTCTCTGCTTGCCTTGACCACAAAACGTTTCGCATAAGTTGTTCCAGACGATTAGCCACCTGAGCAGGTATGTGGAAGAGGGACATGAGGTACACAGGGGAATTGGCTAAAATAGCTTTGATCAAGGTAGACTGACCTGCCATAGAAAGATATCTACCTTTCCATGCCGCCAACGTCCTATCTACCTTATCCAGGATATGAGACCAGAGTCTCTATTTCGATTTACCCAGTCCCAAGGGAAGGCCAAGGTAAGTAGTGGGAAGATCCTCTACTATACACTCCCAATCTAGGATGATGTTTCTGACTTCGGAAGAAGATAGGCCAACTCCCATCGTAGTAGATTTCTTCAGATTGACTTTAAAGCCCGTGGTTAATTGAAAGCATTGAAGGAAAAGCTTTAGGGAATCAGCTTCACGGGTTGAGGCATCAAGGAAAACAAGTGTCATCCGCATATTTCAGATACGACACCATAGGGCCTTGTAGGCAACTTTTGAAGCTTGAAAGGATACCCGCCTGGCAAAGACAGGAGAGCGAGAGGCTGAAGACTTCAGCTGCTATAGTGAAGAGGAAGGGAGAGAGAGGGGCCCCTTGGCAGAACCCCCTCGAGGATGGGAAGTATCCTTTTGGGGATCCATTTATAAGGACAGAGAAGTAAGGGTGGGAGTAACAACCCCTCACCAACTTTCTCCATCAGTCCCAGAATCCCATTCTAGGCATGGTTTCCTCCAAAACCGGCCATTCGATATGGTCATAAGCCTTTTCCCAATCGATTTTGAAGATAAGGCCAGGACACTTTGATAGGTGTCGCGAGTGGATGCACTTGTAGGCCACCAGTGCCCCATCAAGGATTTGCCTACCTTGGATGAAGGCAGTTTGGGGTGGAGAGATGACAAAGGGGAGGACGTATTGGAGTCTTGAAGTCAGGACTTTAGCCAAGATTTTGTAAGAGGAGTTCAGCAGGCTAATTGGGCGAAAGTCCTTAACCTCTTCTGCCCCTTCCACTTTTGGAACGAGGGCTAGGAAGGTTGCGTTAATTGCTTTGTGGATAGTACCCCTGTGAAAGAATTCCTCAAAATATTCGATGAAGTCAGGATGGAAGGTTTCCCATAAAGTTTTGAAGGGAGCAATAGGGAATCCATCTGGGCCGAGGGCTTTACCTTTCGTTAAGGCATCGCTAAGGCATCAATAGCTTGTAGAATTTCTTCGTCTGAGATAGGATGCTCTAACCACTCAGCCCAGTCTGAAGGGAGGGTCAAGAAGTCTAGGGATGACATTCTAGGTCTCGGTACAGAAGAGGCATTGTAAAGCATCAGGAAAAAGTCGAGAATGGCCTACTCGATTGCTACGGGGTCAACCAGTTAGCAATTGTTGGATTTTATGATCCACATAGTATTGTCGCGCCTGCGACAGTTACCTATCCGATGAAAGAAGGCGGTGTTCAAGTCACCATCTTTCAACCTTTTAATCCTTGATCTCAGGTACCAGTATATCTCTTATTTTTTAAGGATAGAGAAATATTCCATCTTGGACTGTGTTCGGAGATCCTTTTCTATGGAGTTCAAAGGTCAGGATTCCGCAAGACTGTCCAGAAGATGCAGAGACTCCAAAAGGGACGATTTAATTTGGGAACAATTGCAAGAAAAGGACTTGCTCCAGGTTCTGAGAGAGAATTTGAGAAGTTGAATTTTTGTCTGAAGCCTATAACCATCCTTACCGTTAACTTGAGAGGAGGAGTTCCATCAGGTTGGGATAAGGCTGGAAAGAGACGAATCTTGGAGCCAAGCCAATTCAAACCTAAAAGGTTTTGGGCCTTTTCTAACAGCTAGAGTGTCAAGAAGGATAGGGCAGTGATCAGAAGTGGGTTTGGGTAGGGTTACCACAGAGGAGCCCAAGAAATATTCCTTCTGATGAAGCGAAAGAAGAAATCTATTGAGCTTGGATAGGGAGGGAGTGGAAGCATGATTAGACCAGGTAAACCGTCAACCTTGGAGAGGGATATCCAGGAGTTCTTGCCAATTTATAAAATCAGAGAAATCCCTTATGTCCTGAGAGATGGAGGTGGAGGAATTCCTCTCATTGGACCATCTAGTAACGTTGAAGTCACCACCCAGGGCCCATATGGGTGAGGTAGGGCGGCTATTTGATCCAGCTCATACCAAAACCTGTGTTTATGGGAAGCAGAATTTGGGCCATAAACGGCCGTGAATATCCAGGGGACCCCATTAGGACCGCTAGAGAGGGTAACAGTCACTGAGAATTCCCCAATGAAGGAGGAATTGAGGGTGTGATCTGAAGGGTTCCAAATCACCCAAATGCCCCCAGATGACCCATTTGCTGGCAAAGAAACCCACTGGCAGGGTCTTTTGCCCCAGACCTGGCGAATAAACTGGAGGGTGGGATCAGGTTGCTTAGTTTCAATGAGGGCAAGAACAGCTGGGGAGTGCTTTGTGGCTAAGTCCTTTATGACATCTCTTCTAGACGCCTGTCCCAGGCCCCTAACATTCCAAGTAATGATCTTCATTTGAAAGGGGTGGGAGCGGAAGAGGAGACCACTCTAGACGATCTCTTAGGACGATCAGTAGAAGGAGGCTCCAGGGGGCCACCAGCGATGTTACCCTCATAGGAGATAGAAGAAAATAAACTCAATAGTTCTCGTTGTCCTTTGGGCCTCACCTTCATGCTACTATTTGCATCAGCCGTAAGGAATTTTATGAGCTGGACCCTCTAAGCCGTCATGATGGAAGCCCATAACCTTGAACATCTCGATCATTCTGTTATCTACTCTAAATTCCCCATCCCCGTCGACATCCCTGGCAGTCTCCGAGGCCTGGGGGGGAGAGATGGGTTTACTTGCATTTCTCCCATCGCAGTCGACCTCCCCAATAGTCTCCGTGGCCAGAGAGGAAGAGATGGGTACTATTGCACAATCAATGAATTCTTGAGGAACCCAAAACAATTTAGGCCTAACAATCAAAAAAAAAATGACCTATATGACCTCAAGCAATTTTTAGAGAAGGAAAATTGAACATGACACAATCCATTTTGGAACCTTAAGAATATAAGTCTACAAACTTTGCTTCACTAGCTGATGGCCGTAGTGCACCAGTTCAAGTTTCTAGTAGCATTAACCATTTTTCCTCTTATTTCATGTCATTTATATCCCCTTTTTCTAACAAATCTATTGCCAACTAGTAGCAAAACAAAAGGGTGGAATTTCAACTTAAATTTCTGTGTCTCTCATGACATGACTGGAGGATGATTGGGAAGGATTGTGAAAAGAGGTCTCTACATAAGGCTATCGCAACAATGACTACTCAATATATCATAAGTGAGGGAACTGCAGCAGGCTCATCTGAGGTCACCCAACCGATAGAGTTCTGAATTGTTCATGACTCATAGTAAAGTCAGCACACCATGTTTCAAGTTGTGGAGTTTGTTGCATTCTAGAGATTGTCATTTCCTCTTATTTTCTTATAAAGAGTTGTGTAATTAACATTTTTATTCAAAACACTGAACGCTTTAGGATCACTTCCGAAAGTCTTTTTAGACCTTTGGAGAGGCAATTACAAGCTCTCAATGGATATATACAATAGGGAAAGGAATAGATGCACTTGAGGAAAAATCATGCCCATAATAACATGAAACTTCCAATTGGGAAAAATGGTATTGGGTGTTGTTAGGTCTATAAGCATAAATTAACATCTTATGGCAGTAATGAAAATCATAAAAGCTAGATTGGTGGTAAAGTTCTATATTCAAACACATGGAGTGGACATCCGTAAGACTTTTGCTCCTATAGAAAAAACGGGATATGGTCGAGTTCTATTATCAGTTGCAGCCAATAAGAATTAACCACTATATAGATGTTGAAAACGCATTACTTACGGTTATCTTGAAGAGGAGGTCTACATGTAACACCCACTCAGTCCATCCATTCACTCACCCTTTCGAATGGTATGTTGACTTACACAAAGCTCTACCAATTGTAGCAGTGACTAGTTATATGCTTGACAAGTTTGGTATTGCTTTTCTAGGCACTAACTTTCATAGGACTAATGCTAAGTGTTCCCTATTTGTCAAGAGAAGAGCTCAAGGTATTTCTTTCGTAGTTGTTTGTGTTGTTGGCATTGCTCGTGGATGCATGGACGTCGAAAGTATCAGAAATCACGAATTCTATTACAGCAACAGTTTGATATAAAGGACTTAGGATTGCTCAATTTTAAGTATTTAAGTAGGGCACTCACTGCAAGTTGTTTTTATTATACAACACAAAAAGCCTCGGAATTCTTCGAGAAGGCTTGTAAACTAATATCCAAGCCAATTGATTCATCAGTGGACCATGACTGAAGATCTGATATTGTAAGAAGAATTCTTGAAGGATATCAGTCAGTAGCAAAGGTTGGTTAGTAAGCTTTTCTGTTTGACAATTACCAGGCAAGACGTTACATATGATGCGAGTTTAGTGTGCCATCATGATCTACTGACATAAACAGAGTAATCAGGATCTAGCTATCTCAAGTCCCCTCTGGGGAAGGGAATCTTCACTGTATGGAATATTAGACTTGATCTAGCTGGCTATTGCAATGCCGAATAAGCAGGCATTTCCATTGATAGCTGATCTATTATCAGATGCTGCACATTTACTAAAGGCATCTAATATCTTAAGGAATGCCACACTCAATCAAGTGGAGAGATGGGATATCGATGACAGACTGGATATCGAAGACATTTGAATTGCTAAATAAAGTGTAGAGACTGAGCATTGATGGCCTGACCGCCTGAGCTTATTTCAATGTAAGCTATCCAAGGCAGCTATAGACCTCTCTCTCCCCCTCCT
>NW_006497930.1:1266566-1284351 GCF_000471905.2 Amborella trichopoda
GTACGTAGGTCCGTCCGTACCGACCCGTCCGTACGACGTACTTTACTTACTACTAGTACGTACTACTACGACGACGACGTACTACTACCTACCTCCTCCTCCCTCCCCTCCCCTCCCTCCCTCCCTCCCTCCCTCCCTCCTCTCTCTCTCTCTCTCTCTCTCTCTCTCTCTCTCTCTCTATCTCTAGTGGAAAGGTAGGCAGCAATACATAGTTTTGCAAAATGTAATTACATGCACAAACTTCTTATTAAGGTCTCAGGTTTCTTCACAGTTTATTCTGTTAGTTGAATTCAATGCAAATTGTCCAGGTTTGTCTAATTATTTACAATATAATGTTAAAAGATAATAGGAACTAACAATCAACCATTTATTGTGATAAAAGCAAGTAATATAGCATGTGATATGGTAAAATTGGTACTTAAATAAGAAAGAAGAACCCGTAAAGCATACTATGTAGGTGTGTCAACCTTTTCTCGGTCATGACTAAAATAGTTGTACTCTTCAAAAAAGTCTTTCAAGGATAAGGTTTCATTAGTTGGACAGAAAATAATAAAAATGGCTGAAGGATACTCTGCAACCTGCACATCATTAAAATGACATCATCAGGCAACATCACATTGATGCTTTACAGTCCTAAGAACACCTGATATCAACTCTCACATCATGAGGCATAAATGCTTTAAGTTCTACATTAGCATTCTATTTTCTTGATCCATGTAGCTCTATATCTATTCAATTCCACTTTCTAAATGAATCATCACTAAGCTCTCGGTGACCAAAGAACCGCATAACATAGGCAATCAGCGAAGCAATAATATCAAGATTGATACAAATGCAGTACGCACCGGTGAATAATGTTAAAAAAATCCAGGAGAATGCACTTATATTTTGAGATACAAACATTACATAAAACTTATACATTTTAAATATTATCCAAGAAGCAACCTTGCAAACAGATTCATGTACATGTGCATAGAGAGAGGCCTCCTCTGCACTATAGAGATATGTGCACTGTCTTGCTCTTAGGGGAAACCATAATCCACATTCTGAGACCGTGATTTCACTATTTATTGGCTAACTTTGACAAACTAATCATGCTCCATTGCATGAGATTGTGGGTCATGGGTCACGGGTCACATTCGGTTGGTTTTGAAGATAATCGAGGATCAAGGTTACTAGGTGGGGTGGAATGCCCTGACATTCACTTTTCTTCATCCATTGGTACCAATCCACTTCTAGAAATTTTATTTTCAGCTTAAGAAATATTTTTGAGATTATTAGCATTTTCCAAAATTTTTAAAATCATTTTCACTAGTGAAAAAACCTTTAAAGGGTGTTATCATAATTTCTGGAATTGTGGAGGAGCTAGAAGAAACATGTGGGGGGTCCTTTGGATCCAGCCCCAAACGTGCATCACACCCACATGTGTGGGACGTGATGCATAGGGCCCACACATCACACATAGAGGTGGGAACCACCCCTATCTCCCCCCCCCTGTGGCTCCCTTTTTCCTTCTCTTCTTGAATTTTTTTTAAAAAATAAAGAATTTCTGTTAGAAGGATATTTTGAGGAAATATTTGAAAAAAGATGTGACATATTTTGTGGGAGTAGACAATATTTTGTCTTTGCAAAATATTTTTTCAATTCTTTGAATATGACTAAATGCTTTTTACTTTGAATTCCTACAATCTTTTGTGAGAGAAAAAGAAATTCTAGTCAAAATGGAAAATGAGTTTTGACTAGTCATATCCTAGGTTGACTAGAAGTGTGGTTCAAAGATTCAGGGGATCAGGTTTCTAAATTCCTCCTTATGATGGCTGATTTTTTCAATAGATGGCTTAGATTTGTTTCTCTCGCACCTCATATATTACCTAGCAGTCCTATGGCCAAGAGGAATTCTAAATCAAATAGGCATACCTAGGCCCCATTGAAAGCTATAAATAGAGGGTAGCCCTCCCTCATTCTCACCATCTAAATGTCTTATCCTCTCTCTCTCTCTCTCATCTCATTCTCTTGCCTCCATGCCATTCTCTCTCTCTCATCTCATTCTCTTGCCTCCATGCCATTCTCTCTCTCAACTCTCTAGTCTCTCTCCGTCTAAGAGGTGGCTCATACCACCATGAAGACCTACGGTAGGCACGCACCACCCAGGGAATACAGAGAGGGATAAGCCCAGCCCATAATTGTCCAAGAGAGGTTGCCACTTGTGGCATGCCCTAGAAGTTCCTAAAAGGGTCTTAAAAAAACTCCATTCTTCTTTTATGCTCTTAAGAACTAGATTTGAAAAGGTATTGCCTAATGAACTTCCAAATTTAGAGAATTCGGTGGGGCCATTACGATCAAAGTGCACCATCGACCAGGTAATCAGATGCAGAGAGTATCAAGTCCTAAGGCGGTGATACTAGGCTAACTCAAGTAAGTCTTCCCCACTATTCTTAGTTTATTTTCAGTCATTACTGCTTAACTTATTGCAATTTCCAGGAATATTATTTATATTCGAATTCACAATTAAAGTTTGTATTCAGCCCTTCGATTGGGTCAATATTTATTTGGCAATAACACGAAAGATTCTAGGTTGTATTTAGGGTTTTGTTTCTTGGGAAAGGTTTCTATACTTTCCCTACAGCATAAAAGACATATGCTTCCCCTACCATCCAGCCATCCAATTTAAATCAAGTGAACCACTCACCGTTTGATCTACATTCGATGCCTCAAGAGTATTTTTTTTTAATTTTTTTTTTACAAATTTTATGAATATGAAATTTGGTACATGTCATCTTCTAAATGGGGTGCGCCTACCAAAAATAGTTTAAATTTCTTTTCAATAAAATATAATGACCGAAATACCCCATGAAACTTTCAAGGGTATTTTAGTCATTTTATTTTATTGGAACTATTTTGTTGTATTTTTTGCAGGTGCGAGTTTAAGAGAGGTGCGGATGCCCAAAATTTGGGGTCAAAATAATTTAAAAAAATTAAAAATAAAATAGTGTAGAGATGCGACATTGTGATTGGAGCCATCTTAGCCATCCATTCAAATGGACGGTTGGATAACGGGAAGTATATAAGTCTTATGCTGCAGGGGAAGCATAGAAAGCTTGCCCTTGTTTCTTATGTACAGCATCATTGTGTGACAATGGTAAGTGGAATTCAGTTATATTAATAAAAGAAAATGAATTTTTTTTCATTTTATTCCCTGGAATTCCACATAGCCACTTCTTTCATATCCAGGGTCTCCAACAAGCTCCTAGTCCATGTTCAAGAAATTTCAGGAGGTCACAATACAGTACAGTTAAACTGTTTACAGGATCCTCCCTCCTTGTAACACATACTGGAGGCAAGAAATTGACTTACTGGTATATGTGCACATACTTATTACAGGCAATGATGAGCGTATTATTTTGTGGAAGCTTACAGCAGCAGCTTTAGATGAAAGAAACAGGATCTTCTTAATACCTCAGATTATAATGTCTTCCAAAGGTATCACAATGCCTAGAACAACACGCACAAGATCTTATCTCAACAACTCATCTAATGGATAATTATTAATTGACATACTATCGTGCTAAAAACTCAACTTGCTGCATCACAATGGGATTCACTTATTGACCTTCCACAACTGAAATCCAGCAGCAGGGTTGTCATTGAGCTTCCGGCTTTCATAGGCTACTGGGTGGCCATCTTGCACGCAAAAGGCCGATGCGGAAGTGACTAAGACAAAAAGAGAAGTGACTTGGACAAAAAGAAACGAAGTGAATTAAACAAATCTTGTTTATTTTATACCATCAAAATGCTAGGGGCTAGATATATCTCATGTTGTTTAGTTATTGCGCCAATTTCTTCACACACAAACCTCACATAGTTGAAGTACATGAGCTTGTTAGACATAAGCCAGATCTACACTTAGACATGGACTTTTTCGGGCCTCATTGAATATTATCCAGTCGACAACTATTGCTGAATTGGACTAGGCAATTTCTACCACTGGAAAAAGATCCACAATCTCTTATTTGCTTTTCTACGAGCCTTTTTGATTCTTGGCAAGGTGAGAATCAAAATGCAGTGTTCAAGTCCATGACCACCATATCCACTCCAAGACTTCAAGTTACATTCCAATGCCATCAAGATTGCCTTAAACCTCTTATTTTTTTCATTTGTCAACCACAAAGGTTGACAGCCATTCTCTTTGCGATTGCTTGGTCAGTGGGATTATTTATGTTCTCTAAGCATTTTCTGAAAAGAAAGTAACCAACTAACTCGGTTACTCATCACAGAAATGATGAGTTGGTGCACAAACTCGTCCCATGCTATCAAAAGCATGGCTTTTTCTCACCACAATAGCTTCTTACAAGTAGAAAACACGTTAGTACTGCTTGTTGCTGCTATACACCAAGGTAAACGAAACAGACCAAACCTTGCACAAATCAATGAAAACAGACTTATGCATGCACAATTAAACCAAAAAAAGACAATTGTTTTCATTGTTATCGCAATTAAACGCCCAAAGCACATGATAGGAGCTAGTTAAAGTTTCTATTTTGTCTTCAAGGGCACAGAAATTAATAATTCGAGCCAGGAATGAAATTCAAGTTAAGAAATCAGGTTATATTCAGCTTTTCAATAAAATAAAAAGTGATGGTGAAAGACTAATGGCAAAGTGTCTTTGCTTCCACTGGAGTTCGACATAACCCAGTTAACTTCAAACATATAAAGTATTCATCAGAAATAGCATACCAACTTTGAAATTTTTTGGCCTATTAAGTGGACCTCTCGATGCTGAACTTCATCTGATATATTTGCAGCACCAGAAAACATAAGATCAGGTTTGCAATCACTTTGGAATTTGCTTCTATCATCCAATGTCAGAAGAAAAGCAATTTTCCCTTCAGAAAGGAGATGTGTTGCCAATTCTTGTAGTGGATACAAATTGTCTTTTTCATCTTTCCATTGAGGTAGACAAAGGCAATCCCGTGGCATTCTGAACGTGTTCCTCGATATTATAGCTGAATTTGCATTCATGAAGTCCAATACAGTACCTCTTCTACAAGTTTGAAATAATAATGAGAAATAGTCATTAACTGAAAACCTCTGTTGGATTCATTTCAACAGTATTTTTTATAGCTCAGAAGATCATGTTAACGAAAATGGCAAAACAGTTTCAAATATTTTAAATTTTTGCCACTAACCAGAGAAGCACTATATATCAAATCAAACTAAATACATTGAATCACAGTGTTGTATTGGCTGCATTTATAGCTAAATCTAGACCCTCAGGCAAAAGACCCACTTAAGAGGATTTCAAAATAATTTGTGTTGATCATTTTGTTTTGGTAGAGTATGGTGACAATATTGGGAACTTGATGCAAAGGAGAATTGAGATTAACAAAAGGGTTTAAGCCTGTAGAAATGAGATTTTGTTCTTCTGGCAGGGGGCCAAGGCACGCCAAGGGAGGAATGAGACAGATAATGTCTGGATCAAAGCAGGAGCCTAGGGAGGTGAGGTACTCAAAGGAAGTGCTGCTAGACACGGGACGCAGGGCAATAAGTGATTCCTTAAATAAGGAAGGGCACAGCTTAGCAGACGATGATGCATTTTCTTGGCAGGGAAGCACTTGAATCAATGGAGAGAGAACCGTTCTTTACGAACCTGGGCATCGCCACTTTTATGTTAATTAAGTTTTCAAATATTCAGTTCATTGCACATTGTTATCCATTTATTTCATCTGCTGCTAATTTCATGTTCAATTTAGTTTTGGGCCATTCTAATCATGGGCATTTATATCATTTTTTAGGTTCTCAAAGAACGAAGATGATTGCAATCATGTTAAACCGATGAAATCAACAAAACTCACTGGTCCAGAAAAAACTCACATACAAAATCTGGCGTTTTCCTAATTGACTACCAAGAAGGTCATCTTTGGCATTTGCAATGCATCTTGAGTGGTATACGAGCTTTTTTTGGAAAGTTTAATGTAAAGACTGCCAAAAACAGTTACATTCGGTTGATAATTATAAAACATCCACCTCATTGGTTTACCCTAGGACAAAAATCTCAAATCAATTTGGCAGAACGTTAAGGATAAATTAAATTAAATAAAATTTGTTTAAACAGCTAGGCAGTAGAGAAGCATGTTGCCAGGAGTTAGCAGCTGTGCTTGGTGATGCATAGATAATTGTGTTTAACATCTCATATACTAGTATAGTCACATAGGTAACCAGCAAAAATGGGAGTAGGGGAGGGAGAACAAAGGAGAGAAGGGAATCCCCATGCTAAGAAGAATTAAATAACATACATCTAGAAACAGCTGTTTGGGAACAAGAGCAGGAGCAGAACCAAGGTTCTAAAACTGGAAGCCCATATTAAGTACATGGCTTTGACATCTAAGGTCCAAAGTAGACCCACACTAGAAACAGTTACTCGTATTTTTACATTTGAGGAATATTACATACACTCCAGAAGCAAGTCTTTATGATACAATGATATATGCAATTTCTTTCAGGTAGATACATTAATCTCAAACCCAGTATTCTTATTAGTTTAATTTCTTATTTGCCTACTAGTGCAGATCTAGTAGCTTGGAGATAGAGTATAGCAAAGAAGAAGATGAGAAAGATCTAAAATTAGAGAAAGATTAAAAAACCAGGGACAAAAGACTTAGCATTAGCTGCTCTACGGTTTTGAATGAAGTCCATAAACAAGATGCTTCATTAACCTTGAGTACATCTCTTACATAAAAAAACCCTAAACAAAACTTAATCCTAGCCATCCGCCTAATCTAATCATGACTATTTATTATAAAAGACATTAAGTGAATAAAAAGACATAAAAGACTCTAGAAATTATTACTTATGGCCCTAGGTAAATCAAATGACTCAATAAATAAATAAGAGACATAAATGGACATATTCAATTATTATTTTGCCATTCCACGGTTCCTCTTGTAAACTTTAAGCTTGTCTCTCTTGTCTAGATACTCAAGAGCAATATTCTAGACTGCATCAGTCCCGCATTCCTCAAAAGAATTCGCCCTTGAATTCGGTGATTTGTCGTCGCAAGGTATCATCCCGATATGGAGTGAGATGCTTGACATTAAAAACATTGGAAGTGCGAATATAGTTGCGAAGTTTCAATTTGTAGGCATTGTCATTAATCTTCTGCATCACTTTACATGATCCAATCATGTGATGGCTCAACTTATGATATTCAGAACAACTTGGTCTAGAACCAGGAACAAGCATAGGAGGGAAGACTCTTGAATCACTTCTAATCATACGTCCTCAGAGATATCCATTCAAAATAACCTTGTAGAAAATCTCACCTCTATGACTTGTAAGATTGAGCATTTAATGTGTTGAAAGGAGCTTGCCAATCTAGTAATGAACTGATGAAAATGCAAAGCCAGTGCAAAGACTACAACCAAACCCATGTTTCAGAGCTTTAGCATGGGTATGCTTAGCAGCCTCCATGCTCTCTAATCTTCCATTACACAACTTTGATGTAGCAATACTAGCAAGAGGAAATTGAGAAGATCAAAACCCTGAGTTTTGCATCTCTTGGAAGCATTGTAACTCAACCTCAAAAATACACAATTTAAAATAACTAAATATCAATGTTTTCCCGGTCATGGTGTCTCTCATAGACATCTCATCCATCACGTTTTGTGCAAATTGAAAACTAACACTGCTGCGATACAAGTGTGCAACACTATCAACCATAAACATAACCGAGGAAAGCTATTCCTTAGGATGCAAGAAAAACTTTAAACTTTGAGGCTCGTACTTGCTAAATTTGGTGAGGTCGAGATACAAATATTATGCTCCTTAGGTTTAGGTTTTCGGGGAAGATGATACGGAACAGATTTGGTTCCTCCATCAACACAAAGCAACAACTCAGCCGGAGTTCACTCATAAAGAATGATTTCAACAACCCTTTGATGAGTATCTCCTATATTAAACTCACCAGCAGAGAGCTTAGGAGAAAATACCTTGAAATCTTTGGTGTGAACCATACTTGATACCTTAAATTCAGGTAAAACTCGAAGAACAACATCATCATTACCTTTGTCCAATGTTCAAAAAGGCGTAGCCGGGTAGGGACTATTAATTAAGATAAAATTTAAATATAATTATTACTTATTAATTAATATCCATAAGAATATAATTATTACTTATTAATTAATATCATAAGATTTGGTTTTGGACATCAAATATTCACAAATATAAATTTCATCCAATGTTCATGACTATTCACAAAATATAAGTCGAAGTCAGTAAATGTTCCATCTACAAATATGTAAAAATATAAAAAAAGTAAAACAAAACCAATAGGATATCAAAACATCATACATTGTACAAAATAAGAACCAATTATTCATAAAAGAATTCGATATAGGACTAATTTCATCATCCAAACGAATTATAAATTTTCAACTGCAAATATGTAAAGATATCGAAAAAGGAAAAAAAATTTAAAAATTAGAAAAATCAAATGATTCAAAACATAATACATTACAGCAAAAAAACTCAAAACCCTTATTCAATTATCATAATGGCATAATGCTCTAAAACTATCAAAATGAAAACAATGTTGGCCCAAACCTCATCTATTGGATCGCCAAAAGTCCACACTAATGACCACTAGAAGCTTTGAAAATTACCACGAAGCATTGCCTTTGATTTCAAAAGAAATTGAAAGAATTGAACATTTATCGATCTTTCGATAAATCACACAATAGGGGTTTGGGGGGGTCTTTCTCTCTTTAGATGGCACCGATTTGGTTTTGGGGGTTTAGAATGTCCCCCAAAAACCTTTTTCCCCCCTTTTTTTGGGGGAGGGGTAAGGGGGGGGGGAATTACTATTTTGACCATAGCCGAGGCCATTTTTCCGCCCTTGACTGTAGCACCTGGGCGACGCCTTGCCCGCCTAGGCTTTGCCTAGGTGTTTTAGGTAACTTGCCGCCTACATGGCTGGACAATCAAAATTTTAACCACTGCCTCCGTCAATGCCATTCTCCTCGTAGTTATATCAAGGAACAACTCCTTGACATCCACCCTATTCTTCATTTAGAATAGGAGCATATCCAAAATCCTCTCCAATGGTAAGATCTTCTTCTTGATCTTCTTTATGGATTGGATCACCATTAGAGCAATGACCACCCACTTCTTTTGCAACATCCAAATCTTTATTGAAGTACTTGCCAAGAACTGATGGTGAGTCCCAATCCACAACGTGCTCGTCTTAAGAACTTTTTGATAAGAACAAAGTTTCTCTATGATTGTCCTCGGATAAACTTCCATAACACTGCAAGATCTCAACCTTGAGATCAATTTCCCACTTCCTACTATTCTTATTAGTATGATCACCTACCTCTGTCCTCGGAGCTTGATCATGGAGGGGATTCTTGGATTCCTCATCTGCCTCGATCTCATCCTCCTGAGATAGTGCTTCCATCTACACCAAGCGCAAAGCTTTGGTTTTGACCAATCTCCTCAGATTTGCAATCCTTTCTCACGAACTAGCATCAAAGGCTTCTATGGTTGTCACTTTTGCTACTTTTCCTGTATGTGGAGGTATGGTTGTTGATCTAGGGCACAATAATCGATGTTATACTATCGTCTACATAGTGCGACATTATTGTGCTACAATATCGCACAATACTACAATATCGTACAGATAGTTGTGCTCTAATACCAATCTGGTGCAGGTCTAGTAGCTTGGAGCTAGGGTTTAACAATGAAGAAGATAGGGAAGATCCAAAATTAGAGAAATATTAAAAAATCAGATATAAGAGCACGAGCACAGGCTACTCTAGGGTTTTGAATATAAGTCCCTAACAAGATGCTTCATTATGCTTGAGTACATCTCTAATATAAGAACGCTAAACAAGACTTAATCTTGGCCATCCACCTAATCTAATAATGGCCATTTATTATTAAAGACTTTAGTGAAAAGAAGACATAAAAGACCCTACAAATTATTGCATACGCCCCTAAGTAAATAAAATGACTCAGAAAATAAATAAAAGACATTAAAGGACAGGTTCAATGACTATTTTGCCATTTTGCGGTTCCTTTTGTAAACTTTAAGCTTGTCTCTCTTATCTAAATACTCGAGAGCGGTATTCTGGGCTGCATCATATACCAAGCAAAACAAAAGGAAAAGGAAAGGGAACTTCCAATTGCTTAGGGTTGGCGTCACTGAATTACCTTCGATCACAACATCCAAAATTAATGTGGAGCATAAAAAGTAAAAATAGCCAGCACTAACTGAAAAGAAAGGAGATTTAACTATACAGTCACACTGAGGAAGAAGAAAGTTGCAGTTCACAAAACCTATTGAGATTAATTTCCGGAGCTCTTCAACTCAAACAGCATAGTAAGTCCCCAATACCTTTCAACTGAATTACATATATCTTCCAATGCGTGTCCAAAAAGCTTCAAGTTGATACTCAAAATCTGATTCACAAGTGAGGTCTTTTGGGCCTTGTCACCTGATGAAAGTCCATACATGATATGTTTTTGTCCAAGTTCACTCAACTTCTTTTTTGTCACTAGAAGGCGCTGCTGTGCTCTTCTTCTTTCCTTCCATTCCTGGGAAATTTCACCAAATAATCAACTGTCTGAACAAAATATGAATGCTACAGTAAAAACTAACCAACCTTAAGTTGAATTTAATTTTATGTTTGAACCACAGTTTGCTAAATAAGAATGTATAGAGTTTGATAACAACAACTGAACAAAATGAAAAGCTACATGGTCCAGAGAATAACACTTTCTAAATGCCTTGCCAATTTTCCAAATAAGAAGTCCGCAAAAGTTTATCTGGTTTGCATTGAAGAATAAGTTTAGCTGGTTTGCATTGAAGAACAAATATCTCCATTAAAGAAATATCCCATTTGTCACTCCTGCTCATCCAATAAATGCAAACAATCGATCCTTCTCCATAAACATTGAGTGGCCAGCACTTGCAATTTTGAAGTCACTCCTTAGTGGAGGTCCTTCACCATAGCTACCATTTCAAGCATAGCCTTTACCAATATCTATCACAATCATACAAATAGCAACAATTTTCATGACAAGATATTACAACAAACCAAAATCCTACGATCCTATCAATGGTTCAGTATAGAAAGAAAACACTAAAATATACTCCATTCATCTGCAAGAATAAGATCTCAGGTAAGCTGAAAGCCAACATGCATCAATTGAACAAACCCAGCCTATACTATTAGTGCACAGGAATCTCATTGAGAGGTGAGTTATCAATGTATTGATAACTCATAAGTCTATAACGGTATCTTTTAAGGCCAATAATTCTAATTGGACAGTCTATGCATCATTGATGGGCTCCTTTTTTCATACACAAAAGTGAGGCCGCCGAAGGAAACATTACACTGAGGAAAGGAGAAATATTCAATTCGCATAAAAACAGTTAAAGATTTATATGTGATTACCTACATGTGTTGGAGTTTTGGGAAGACATAAGAAATGAATAAGATACACTTTCTTTGCACATGTCAAGAGGTCTCAACAGTTCCATCAGAGAAAAGGAAGCACCTTGATGCAGTCATTATCTGAAGATCAAAACTTTTGACTCGTGTGTCCTATTGTGGTGCTTCAAGTTCCAAAATGAAGATATTTCAGTTCTCTACAAAGGCTACTGCTAGGGTATTTTCATAATTTTGCTGTTTTGGGCTTCAAATCTTAGTTTGAAGTACATGCCTGAAAATAGTGACAAATTTTAAAATTTGAGCTTTTTAGGTATTTATTAATTATTAGGGTATTTTAGAGTCTTAAATTGTTTATTTGGATTCCAAGTTAATTTTAGGGTTTCACATCGCTTATAAATAGACTATTATGTGGCCATTGTGAAAGGAAATGAGTTTTTGAAATCGGAATGGAACTTTTGAGTTCTAGAGTTGTGATGCTCAATTAATGATTGCTATGCTCTTCCATTTTTGAGATTTTCTCACTTTCTTCAATTGTCATTGCATTAAAGTGGTATCAACGTAGGCCTGATCATGCCAGATTAGAGGCCTGATAGCTGCACGAGTACCTCAAGACCCGGGTTGCAATCGATGGTGGGCTTGACTGAAATGTTGAATCAACTAATGGATCTGATGATCCATCACACTGCAAACCCTGAAGACATGTTGTGTGATTATGAGCTGCCTGTGATTTGCACTAACTACCCTATAAATGGATATTTTCCACAAACTTTAGAAGAAAATCCGTCTGCTGGTGTCTTTTCAGATTGCAATGAAGAAACAAAATAAAATTATATGGATCTCCACTGAAGGAGAAACAAAAAGAATGGCGGGACAACACCACCAGCTACCAAAAATGAATTCAAAAGTACAATTAGAAGCACGTAGAACATAACTCTTAAAATGGAGGGATCTCATAGAGAGCTCCAGAACAAGTTACTTTTGAGAAGGGGTGAATGATGCAATCCTTATCCGAGGATCGTAACTATTCACTCCTTTGTCCTATTGTCGATGCTTAAAGTTTTAATTGGAAAGCCTCTTAGTTATCTGCAAGGGCTATTTCTAGGTTTTTTTCATAATTTTGTTGTTTTGCGCCTTAAATCCTAGTTTAAAGTACATGCCTGAAAATAGTGATGAAGTTTAGCGTTAAATTGAGTTTTTTGGTATTTATCAACTATTAGGGTATTTTAGAGTCTTAAACTTTTATTAAGTTCTCAAGTTAATTTTAGGTGATCATATGCTTATAAAAGACTATTACGTGGCCAATGTAAAGGGGGATAGAAATTTTACTGAAATTGCAGTAAAACTTTTGAGTTCTAGAGCTATGATGATTAATGGTTGTTGCACTCTCCCTCTTTTGAGATTTTCTTGCTTTCTTTGAGTCTTACTACATCACATCCGTAGACATTGGTGTGAAAGAAGGGGGAAGACAATAGAAGATTAATTGCAAGGGAGAGAAAAGCAAGAGTTGCCAGTATCAAGTCTGAACAAAGAGGTGGAGAGAAAGAGGTATGTGTTCATCCAAAGTTCTATGGAAAAACCAGGAGAAGGGCAACAGCAAGGTTTCGGTATAAAGGATGTAGAAAGTATGTGGCCTTAAAAGGCATTTGCTCCTAGTTTTTCCTATTACTGCTACGTACTTGGGCATTGAACTACTTTGAAATTATTATTCTGACACAATTTTCATTCCTTCTGACCTCAATGAGCATGCACATTTGTATTTGTGGATGTGCATTCTATATTCCATGATTACAAATAGATGGTGTTGAACCAAGGACCTCTAAGTGGATAGGGAATTGACAAGAACGAATAATGTGTAGTATGTTTTCCTCAAACTGCAGAAGATCATGTTGTTGATCACGTTCAAAAGTTGATTGCGCAATTGACAATTGACCCTACACACAATCTGGATGCTCTAAGTACTCATCGGTGAAATCCTCACGAATATAAGACTTGATTGCATGATGCTCGCTACTTACACTGGCAAATAAGATTTCGAGCAACAAGGGGGAGCCGCTTTTGTAAAGAGCTTCAAATTATCACACCAGGTATCTGCAATCCGGCCACTTACACCGGACACTATTTTTTGACAACAACAAAATATAGGTCTACGTATTTAACAACAGAAAAATTGTCTTACCTTAATACTTCAGCATTTGCATTTTAAATGAATAAATATTTTTTCTTGATATTCATTTAGGTTATTTTATGCTTAAAGTCCACATTAAAGTTACCTGAATCTCTCACCGAAGGTCGCGATACCGCTTTGGAACCCCAATTAGGAAATTCCGACAAGGAATCTTCACAAAACCGGTTTCTATGAAGTCTGGAATCTTGATTCCAACACTTAGAATCGCGTTCCTAATATTTACTGATTCTTGATTTCGCAATTGGTGAATCTCGATTCTATACTTGTTGAAATTGGTTTCCACATATAACGATACTCAATTCGATTGTTTTCTAGTCCAGACTTACGAACAACAAGTACCATGTTTCATAGATGCAAAAAACAACAACTAACCAAACATCAAATCTTGTTTCCACCCTCATAGAACTTGATTTTTTTTTTTTGTAAAGGCACAAAATCAAATACTAATATTCAAAGTGTATAACTATGTGACTTATAAATTGGCTGAAACAATTATGGATTTTGATTTAAGTTATTTGGAAACTAGAACCGGAGACTGAATGTCGTCCATAGTTCATGTGTGCTTTGAACAATAATCCGATGAATGCATGGTTGAAGTTTTGGTTCCATACATCAACATTCAAACGCTTTGTCCTATTGGCTGTGCTTTAGTTTATTATTATCATCACAAATCTCAAATTGGATGGTTAATATGCCTTGCAACACTAACTACTCTCATAGTTTCTAGAACCATGCTCAGACCAAAACCAAATCAAAGGGATCACAACAGGCCATGTGTAGAGGATAAAAAATAATGTAAAGCAAGGATAATTACCAAAAAGTAGGACAATGGAAGTGTGAATGCTCATATCAAACTATATAAAATTGGAAGAAGAGACCAAAACAAAAATTGATTTTTTGGCCACTAAAAAATAACAAATCTAAAAAAGTTTCTAATCCAATTATACCATAACCAAGGTAAATTTTGTAGTCAAGGATCATGATAATGTTAAACAACACAACAAGCAATTACAATGTGCATTGTGAGGTAAATGAATAAAAACATTTTGAAAATATGCTTATAGCAATCTATACAGTATTCTCATGCACAATTAAAATGCAAGTGTCATGCATAGGGATTGTCCAGACCAGCTGACGTCTTTCTTTTTTTGACCTTCCATCAAGCTGTTGGTTCAACTCAAGCAGACCCTTGGGAGGTGTAATATGCAATTCTCTTTTATCCATATCAACATCAGGAACAATGGCCTCGGCAAATGGAACCCATACAAGGCGACTAGATCCATGGGTTTCTGCTTTTGAAGATTTACAATTGGTTTCACCAGAATCCAGCTTCACTTGTAAAAGATGGCTTGGGCCACAGTTGAAAACATTTACAACTGATCCTACTAATTTACCGGTTTCCTGAAAGTAACAGAAAGTCAACAACATTCAGAACTGACACTAATAATTCATTTCCTGAAACAATGCAGAATGGTGAAATGTGAATAACTAAAAACACCCATACCTATTGAAATCTGAAGAACTAACAAAATTATGTCCACATACTTGCAGTACAATTACCAAGAAACATCAACATTGCAAAAAACAGTTGATGTTTCATTGTAAGGATTGTTTAAAAACCCCCATTCAGTGCTGGGCCTCACTAGGGTCCCGAGCCCCAGTTGCACAAGCCAACTCAACCGAGACTCAAGAAGACTAGGCCAAGTCCATGGAAACACAACAGTGTAGGGTTTTAACACTGTGAGACTCAGGTGAGTCCCCTGGTATTTTAATGGAACTTGCCATGGTCCCAAGGCAAGTCAGCTCATGACTCAAGTCCCAAGTCGACGCATCAAGTTTTTAAGCACTGAATCTAACAACTATCATAAAAAATTAAAGGGCACTAATGCAATGAGAACAATTCCACAAGGAATGCATTACAAACGAAAACAACTAGTTGTTGTGGCTATACAAGGTTTTGGCAGAAGGGTAAGCACAACTCATCATCATCACCATCATCATCAGAGCCTTTTTCCAACTATTTGGGTCGACTATATAAATCTTGGTCTGCCATTTTGCTCTATCAAGGATCATACCCTCAGTGAGGCTGTAAGTCCCCATATCTTTTCTCACTGCTTCCAACCATGTCCTTTTGGGCCCACCCCTTGCCTTTTTTGAGCCTTCCACTTAAACCAATTCGCACCACCTAACAGGTGTTATACTGGGTCTGTGCTGCAAATGGCCAAATCACCTGGGTCTACTTTCGCTCATCTTATCGTCTATTGGAGCCACACTTAAGGGGAAGCATAACTAATAAACTCAAAACTCAACTCATACTTGAGGAGAGCATGAGTTTATTCTATATACTTTGTGCGTCAAGTTCAATCACATCAAATCCAAGTGACCCAATGGCAAAGATAAAATAACATAACCATGGAACTTAATAAAAGAACATTTGCCAAAGTTAATAAATTAAATATAACTACATAGTCAGATAAAATTAAGTACCACTTTTAGTTCACATTACAGATTAATCAAGAACATCATGTATTTAGGATCCCATGAGCGTGCCACGAGTCAAGTCAGTAAGTTTTAAAACACTAAACTCCAAGCACAATATATCATTAAAGCTTTAGCAGAACATCCATAAAAGGATTCCACCAAAAATAAAAAAAGGAAACATATGAGCTCTTAAAATAAGTATCAGCAAAAATATCAATGACCTTTGTGTATATTCCAATGTTCGCAAAATTCAACCGGAAAAGTTAACCGAACATGGGCCTAGAAGCGGCTTAATCGGCCTAACCGGTAAACCAGCCGATTTAACCGTTCTAATCGAGCAAGTCTCAAGCGGTCAAAAAATCATTGAAAAAAATAAAAAAGATACAAAAAAAAATTACTAAAATATGAAAACCATGTAACAAATGATTAAAACAAAACACTTTCAAATGAAATTGAAAATTAATGAAAAACATAGATTTTAAAGAATTGATTTGTGTTTAGGGGTATTTTAAAAATTTTCAAAAAAGATGAAAAATATAAAAGTGAAGAATTCTTTATTTTTGGGATTTTACATACATATTTTTTAATTCTTTTTAAAAATACCGACTGATCACCAAAACCTCCTGAAACCAGAACAGGCATGTTTTCAGGTTCCGATCTAACGAGGCGGTTACCAATTAGATCGCTCGGTTTTTCCCACATGGGTACATTCTCATTATACTTTATAATAGTTATATACATGAACATAAATACCTCACAAAGATGGGCACGTTATACATACAATAGAAAAGTATCAAATGACTTAGCTACAATTACATAAAACGCAATGAATACTACATAACTTCCCCATAAGCTGGAGTACAGAGATACTGACCATGGCAACATGCCCTTTATACACACATGGCCACGGCAACATGCCCCATACATACACGCGCACGCACACACACACATTTGGTATAAGATGGTCACAATTAGCACTAGCCATCAGATGTGAAATTTGAGTGTCATAAAGTTAAAGAAAAATTTTTGGGACTTTGAACCCAGTCAATGACACACCCTTAGCCACCCTATTCCACATCTAATAGCTAAATGTGATTGTGACATGCTTATACCAACAGTAAATGGTCTTCAATGGCACATTCTCAGCCACCAGATTTCACATCTCTCTCTCTCTCTCTCTCTCTCTCTCTCTCCACACATATGTAGACTACCACCCTTATTATGGAAAAGCTTTCAATGTGGCTGGGATAGTTTGAAGAAGACGTGACCCAAAGACAACAAAAACCTAGCATGCCTCTCTCTCCTCTAGTCCCAAATCCCTCTCCTGGCCACCATCTCTCTCCATCTCCCTTCTTTGCAAATCTCTCTCTCACTCTCCCTTCTCTGACAGCAGTACAGCTATTCCTGCTGGAGTTTATAGCATGACAGCCAGCAGCAACAGCACGGGTTTCTACTGTGGTCCAGCAACCAAACGTTGTGCAGATGTTTGGTGTGAACCTCATGATGCCACTGTTGGTAGAGCCACCAAAACAAGTGGGGTTTTGTATGTTGAAGATGGGGAGGGAGATGGAGCCTTTCGCTTATAATGCTAAGAAGAAAAATCTAGGTGCCTTGTAGCCATTTATTCTTCATACCCTTTTGGGCTTAGTTCTTAGCTCTCTCTCTCTCT
>NW_006497930.1:1284975-1320613 GCF_000471905.2 Amborella trichopoda
CGTTACGTTCGTTACGTCTCTCTCTCTCTCTCTCTCTCTCTCTCTCTCTCTCTCTCTCTCTCTCTCGATTTTCTCTAAGGCTCCGTTGCTGTGAATTGGACAATATGCTGTCACTATCTCCCTCTCTAGCTTTTTATTTGCTTGTGGTGGAGTTGGTATGCAATTATTAAGTACCAAGTACTCGGTATCAGCCCCACTACTAGAGAAGAGAATTTGCTAGTGTGTCCAAACCGCTTCTAGACAAGATATCCTTCAGGTTTATGATGAATTACAATCCTTAAGAGAAAGGATGGGGCAAAAGGCATTGGGGGCACAGGAGCCATTTTTGGGACATGGGTAGCCCGTCCATATAAGGAGTATAGTAATGGTCCCAATCCCAAATTAGATAACTAGTTTAACACAGCTTATCAGCATTAATAGTGAATTCGGTGTGATCACAGCGAGATGGATACCACTCCAAGAGCAAGACACTTTCATGCCTAAAACTAGTTCAGTTTCCCATGATATTCACATTAAAGTCTTTAAGTCTTTTTTTAGCTCATGAATACCCAAAAATCATCATCAGTAAGATAATTGCATCATCATAAGAACAACAACAGCTTAACAATTTCAAACCATGTTATAAGCAAAGACTCACACGCCCATTAGAACTTACAGCTTTCCTATCCCCCGTTGTCCACAAAATTCCAGCAGAAGTGACATGTTGAATTCCTCCAGCAACTAAACATGCAAGAAAACATTTCTGACATCCATATATCAGCAGCCATTTGCATTGGCTTCATTTCCCACTCTACAATGTAAATGTCTACCATTAATTATTTTTGCAATAGATCATCAAAACAACGCTATGGTGGCTTACAGCAACATAAATAAATCGAATAATATAAATATAGAGCAACACAATTATCTAAATGAAGATGACGCAATGGCTGTTCTGGCACTTTCTTGCTCATAAGTAAACCCCAATGGTGGTGGTAGGAGACCAACAAACAACCCCAAGAATTGTTAATAAGGAGCAGTAAGCACTACTATCGTATCTGACAAAAGAAGGGAAAAAGTGAAAGGTCTGGCTATGTAGAATTTAATATAGCCCTCAGGACGTGGAGTATTCCACTTATATTAGGATTCAGTTTGACAAAAAAAATTCCAAGTAATCTGTGAGGTGAGAGAGAAACAAATTAGAGCCATCCAACCAAACAATCAACCATCATGATTTAGGGAGGAGTCTTAACCCCTGAATCTTTTGACGCATATCCACTTATAGTCAGTCTAGAATAAAGCTAGTCAAAACTCATCTTCTGTTTTGACTAGAATTTCTTTTCCCACACAAAGGGATTATAAAATTTCAAAGTCAAAAGAGTCTTAGTCAAAATTCAATGTTTGAAAAAGTATTTTCTAAACACAAATTATTCTTTACATACAAAAAATATTCTCACAAAATCTTTCCTTGAGATTTTCCAAAGGTTTCTTGTAACAAACAATATATTTTTCAAATTTTATTGGATTCCCCACAAGATCTCCCAAATTACTGAGGAATATGTGGGGTATCCCACTATGTAGGGGTGTGGCCCATTGGGCCCCACACCCACTCCATGTGTTTCACACATGTTGGGGGCTGGGCCCTTGGCCCCCCATGTGGGTCCCAATATGCCCTGAAAGTTTTAGGAATTGCGTAAATGCCCTTTCAGAGTTTTAAACCATTAAACAAAATTATAAAAAAATTAAAATAATAACCAATATTATATAAATAAATAAAGTTATATACAAGGCCCTTGGCCCCCCAAAAATAATATAAATAAAGTTATAAACAATATTTTTAAATTTCTTAAAAATTCTAAAACATTCAGAAATACCTCTAGAAGTGGATCAATACTAATAGATTACGAAAATTGATTGTCAGAGCACTCCACCCATGCTAAGATCATTGATCCAAAACTATCTTCTCAAACCAACCCAACGGAAATAAGACCCACAGTCATGTGTAGAGGCTCATGATTGGCATGTCAAAGCTGGCCAATAAATGGGGGAACCACGATCCTAGTATGTGGATTACAAGTTCTCCCTTTAAGAGCAAGTTACATGCACGTATCATTATAGTGCAAAGGGGACTCTCTATGCATATGTGCATGCATCCCTCTATAAGGTTGTTTTCTACCATGTGGTTGTCATATAAACATACAATGCATAAGTTTGTTAAGGATTTGCCCCTCTCTAACAAGCCTACAACCGCAAATAGGAGACCATGAAGATGTCTTAGCCTACAAAACATTATCCATTGGCATCTTTTCGACCTCACCAAGGGATGACCCCCCATAAAACCCTCAAGTATAGTGCTTACACCTAAGAGAAAAGGTTTTGGAAATGACCTGAACTATACGCTGCCCATCCCAAGGTCAGCCATCCAAAATACATTCCCACTAAAGTGCATAATTCACAATATTTATTATTTTTACATAGTCTCACAGACAATAAAAGCCACAAAACCCTAACATTTCCCATCTGGCCTTTGAAGGACATACAATCATTCCCTCTTACTCTCTCTCATGCCCATCTCACATACAAGTTTGGCAGACACATTTGCCACTAATCCTTAGCCAAAGGATCTACTAGCATAGCCTTCATCGGGAGATAATCCACCTCGATCTCACCTGCTCAGATCCCATCACAAATGTGGTAATTGCC
Source organism: Amborella trichopoda (assembly GCF_000471905.2). The sequence goes on from NW_006497930.1 coordinate 1,287,658, forward strand.
ATCTTTATGTGCCTGGATTTCTTAGGAAACAGTGGCTTGCCTTGTGGTTGCAGAAGATCCTCATACATAGGCTCTCTACTAGGTCAAATCTATGTTGATTTAGTAACTTCTTCAACCAAATGGCTTATTTTTCTGCGAGACAACAGGCCACATATTCCAACTCCATAATCGAGAGTACCACGATGTCCTATTTCCTTGAGCATAAGAAACAGCTCCATCAGCAAGATAAACACGAATGTGGACTTCATTTCATCTAGATCGCCCTGATAGTCTGCATCTAAATATCCTTGTATCTGAATATCCGAGCCTCCATCATAAGTGAGAACGAGATTAACCGTTCCCTTCAAATATTGCAGAGCTCTTTTAATCGCCTTCCAGCGCTCCATGTCCAAATTACTTTAGAACCTACTAATCATGCTCATGGCAAAGATAAGTCTAGTATCAGTTGTCCTTACATCCATCTTGTGGAATACAAAGTCAAAAAGGGTTGCTATGGCTATTACTATTAGGATCCTAATAAAGGGGAACTTAGCTACAACAGAGAAGGTCCTATCATAATCTACCCCTTCTTTCTGAGTAAACTACTTGACTACTGATCTTGCTTTGTACTTTTCTAGCTTCCCTTCCAAATTCAGTTTTATTTTAAAAGATTCAACTGCGGCCTATAGGTTTTCTATCAAGGGTTAGGGTTACTAGGTCCCAAATATGGTTTTGTTTAATTGAGTTAAGTCTATCAATCATGGCCTCTTCCCACTAACTCTTTCCTGGACAAGTTTTGCAAGTCCCAAAAACTGACATGCCTAATTCCTAAGATGTTTTTGCCATCAAATTTCTCTACCTTGAATTTTGGGATTGAAACCTTCAATGCTATCATGAAAAACCAAAACGAAGCTCTAATACCACTTATTAAGTGCACAGAGTCTATAAAACCCGATAGCTTGATTTTTGACGAAGTAAAGAGTGAGAAGATAACAACCACAAGCAAGCAACAAGTACAAGAAAAAGGCCAAAGCAAGAAAATCATGCAAGCAAGACCATAGGAATTTACATGGTTCATCACAGATGCGACTACATCTGTTGGCGAAGACAATCGACTATTTTTCACCATGCAAGAGTAAAAGGTGCAAAATAGTTGTTACTCCAGAGAAGAATAGAAGCGCTTATAATCTCAATCTCTAATAAAGCATGTCATATTTAGACTTATATTCATCTTATGAAATCTCTTTCCCACTTGCACACACCCCAAGGTTTCTCTACACCTCTCCCTCTCTTTCATTCACCCCAAAGTTTCTCCACACCTTTATATTGAGGGCACTAGCTTCATTCCCAAGCAACCTAAGATAGCTTGATTGCCAAGCTACCTAGCGTGAGGTCGCTTAGAATCCAAGACAACCCCCAACAGCAGCCTCAACGCTGCCTTAAACTATTTCAACCATTGGCTTCAAGTAGAGTAGTTCCCTTAAAAGGCCATCTGATCTCATCATTAAGCGTTATTTTACATGTTTTCTGCTAGCTTGAAGCCTTCACTAAACAGACTTCTCAATAAGAATGCTGAATATAATTCCAACACATAACAAGAACAAGGAAAAAATCGCAGTTTTTTAACATCTTCAATGGTACAGCCCATATATTTATATTATTAAAAAAAAAGGCACATAATAGAAAAAAGAATCAAATATTAGAAATGCATATTACAAAAAAAATTAAAGAACACAAATAAAGCTTGATTTAACTGAAACATGCTCCTACCAAGGACTTACAAAAAGGGCTCGCATACATGAATTTCTTAGAAATTACTATACTCCCAACCCAAAGTGAGAGAAAAAAAAAATCTCTTTCAAGTCCTTCATTTAAAGTTCACTTGCATCGTAATCATCATCAACATCCGAGCGTTATCCCAACTATTTGGGGTCGGTTATATGAAGCATACTTTGTTGTTCTGCTCTATCAAGGGCCATACCATCAGCAAAATCATAAGTCACTATATATTTTCCCACTACTTCCATCCATGTCCTTTCGGACCTTCCCCATTCCCTTTTATGGTCTTCAACTTGAACCAAATCGTACTTCCTATCCGGTGTTGTATTAATCTTATGTTGCCAGCCCGCCTAAGTCTACTTTCTCTCATCTTAATGCCCTATTGAAGCCACACCTAAATTCCCTCGAATCTATTCATTCTGAATTCTATCCTTTCTTGTCTTGCCACTCAAAGTTCGTTTGCATAAAAAATTTAAATTCCATAAGAAAACTCTTGTTTTTGATAAGCTAAACATATTAAGAAACATGCCAGCGTGAGAACAAACCTTCATAATAACCCTCATGCCAACAAGATCAGGAGTATAAAACTCGCCTTCCTCCAGAGTTGGCCTATCTTCTTCCCTTACAAGTAAAGTTGATCCTACAAGTTGCCTTGCCTGAAACAAATAAGGCACAGAAAACAATTAAAATTCTATGCTTACCACTTAATTAAACTTAGATGTACTAAACAATTGAACGGCAAATAAGGGCCACCATCATAAATCTCTATGAGAGAAGAACCGCCTATAATTATGAACGAGTAAATAGAACTTCACAATTCAACCTTATGCATCACAGATATATGGGAGACAGAGTACATACCAGGAATGTCAATTAAGATAAAGGAAAACAGTGGTAAGTTAGATGATAACGCAGACAGCATTAATGTTCTTGAGTGGAAAAAAAAAAAAGGGGAAAAAAACGAGAAATGTTTTGCCCAAAGGAGATGCCATTTTATTGCTTTGGAAGTAAAACAGAATGATCCCACATCCATTTGGAGGGGTTCTCATCCAACCCTAAATGCGTTTAGAGATGTCTACCATGATATCTTTGTATTGCCACTTATTGGAAACAAAGTTTGAATTTGCTGGTGAGGCTATGACATAATACAGGCATTTTCATGCAGAAAGTTTCCTTAGCTGGCAAATTTTGCAAAGCAGGAAACATATAACTTGGAGATTCTCTTAAGAAAAAAATGAAACCCAAAACATGTTTCAGATAGGAGGTGAATGACTTAGATGCCTTCAGACAGTAAAACAACAAAAGACACCCAACAAGTCCCTTATCTTCTTGCCTTTTTTCCTAAAGTATTCCAACTAAGAGTTCCTAAGATAGGTTTCTTCATCTGAATTTCTCACCATCTATTAAATGCCCTCAGAACAGAAAAAGAACCAAAGATGCACAACAAGTACCTTTTCTTGTTTCTTTCCTGAATTTTTTCAACATCAACTAGGAGTTCTTAAGAGAAGTTTCTTCATCTCTGTCCCCTCTTTCCATCTCTTGCTCCCATCACTGCTCACTCTCTTTTCCCAATTCATTTTTCTAACTCAGTTCGAAGAAGGCTTATTAAGGGGAATGATGCTCTTTTAATAACGTAAAGTTATATGATAAATATTGGCACAGTTGTATGAGCATGTGGATGCTAAAGTTTCAAATAATGAAGCTTATAAACTAATACCTGAGAAGACCAAGAGACTCAGGTATATCAGTCAAAAACCAACGTGGTTTCTGTTCAATGCTGCCCAAAACCCCATAATAACAAAACCAAAACACTTCAAAAATTTGCAAAGAAGGCCACACACATGAATCAAAGAGAAATATAGAAAACAGGCCTCTGATGTCCAACGAAAATAAGAGATTCTTCAGTTCTCTTTCACAAAACCACCTGCCCTCAAACTCAAAAGATGAACAACAAAACCCGGGGTGGACCCCAATGTAAGCACCCACCAAGAGCTAGAGAACAAGAAAGGGCACAACTTTTTGGAGAAGTAGAAGTGATAGCCTCCATGCTTATCCCATTCATATATGCATTACACGGCACAAGACAGTAATACTCAAGTAATTCACATAGTAATCTTCAGGGTATAAACAGAAACATGCACACACATTTTATACACTCTATACAACACTCCCCCTAAAATCAAGGACGTATATCATGCAAAGCCAACTTGGCTGCAATGAAGTTCAGTCATCTTCGCATACAGTTTCGATACACATCATCTGCCATATCTTTTATTCGTATGCCTGGAGCGTTTCTAGAGTGAAATGATAACCTACTTCAATGTGTTTGGTACACATTAAAGAGCGGATGAGGCTCAATACTCGAATCATGAGATGTTGTAAACTTGTGTCTCACTCCCATAAATTGCCAACACTCATTTACACATTTAAATATTTAATACAAGTATAGAGAAAAACAACGAAGTTCCCTTTTTTTAGTTTCAAGAAGCAATTCATACAATTTCGGTTACCTGGTTTGCAGTATCCCTGTCAATACAGCAATATCTTGTCCGAAATCCCCTAAAGCGTAAGTAAGTTTCATTAATTTCATAATTCTGGATTCCATCTCATATAATCTGATCCGGGACTAAGGTCTAAAGAATATCCAAGAAGCCCCAATGATTGAAAGATCTGATTAGGTGGTTGGGTGTTTGTAATGAAGGAATGGACTAAAAAACTATCCAGCTGCATGGCGGAGCCAGCAAAGCAGTGTGTCCCCTCACCTATCAACACTCTCAATTATAGGCTTGTAAATGCTTTCATTATCCTTAAGAACCCACATATGGCTCGTTTGGATACTAGGGTCTGCAACTACATGATTTGCAAATCCTGGAATTGAGACCAGAAACATATTCGGCAAAAAGAAAAAACAGGGCTCTATCCTCGTTAAAGGATATGAGTATCATCCCCAAAAAAGGCCCAAACTCAGGATATGCAATGTCATTATATATAAAAAAAAATTAATAGTAGAACACAATTATGCAAGCTCACCCTTTTTATTCATGTGTGGATGGCCATTGATACTCTCGCTATATATAAACTTCATCTCTCTCTCTCTATCCACCATTTACAGACTTCCTCTCACTCCTCCATCTACACTATTTCTCTGTGGGTCTACATTGAAGCTTCACCAAACACCTCTTCCTCTTTCCAGCATTGTTTTATTTTTTGCTCCTATTTCCACTTTGTTCTTCTGCCAATCTTTTCGTAGCTCTCTTCTTCATTTCAAAACCATCGCCTTTCTCCTCCATCTTCTCCATTTGCAAAAAGCCTCTCTCCTCCATCTGTGATCTTCGCATCGGAGTTCGATAAACCTCAGAACTAATAGAGATATCATCAGAGTTAGCATTGAGATTGCCTGCAACTCTCTATAAGGTATGTTTCTTTTACCTTCTTCAATTGCCCGTAATTTCTATTCCTTTGAGTAGCTAATATTTTGATACCCAATATGCAATATAGATGATTCTCTCTCTAGCTACAGATATTTTTGTGGCTCTTAGAGGTTGGGGATTATGGCTTTTTTTCCAAATGTTTTAGGCTGTTGGGCATTGATTTTCATATCTGAGATGGATGATTTGTTATATTGTGTATTTTTTGAGGCTCTTTCGCTTGATTTATCCCTCTGTTTTGTTTATATCAATATATGTTGCTGTTTGTATACTGGTTTTCTTCGGTACTCCATTTTTCCAGGGTTGGTAATGGTATGTGGTCATATAGTTCTTCTTTTACCATCCAATTCGTCATTTTTATTTTTATTTTTTGGCACTCAATGCTCTCAATCAGCTGATTGATTATTTCCATGTGTCTGCAACTGTATGAGTTTTTGTTGCTATATCAAACCAACAGAAACTAGGTGGCATTACTGTCCTCAGAATCATTGTCTTTAACATCTAAGAAAATAAAAATACATTAATCCCCGATACGAAGGATGGTAAAATTATGATAATTTGAATGAAACAGTTACAAGTTGAATTAATATTAGTTAAAAATATTACCTTTGAGAAGTAATATTAGCATTACCTTTTATAATTTATCGTGTAATTAAATAAATATTTCCCTTCAAAATCATGGTAGATCTAATAGATTATTTTTAATAAAAACAATGAAGCATTAAGAAAACTTTTTTAACATGAAAATAGAAAGATATAGCAAATACAATATTTTTAAACAGCTGATTCAAACAAGAGATTTGCATATCCTAGGTTCCATCTAAAAGCTATCCAAATATCTTCGTCCCAATAACCTAGGTTTGCATATCCTAGGATTTGCAAATACCTTGGATATGAATCAAAACCTGAGTTTGCATAACCATAGAGCCGAATGAGCCATCTATTATTTCACTCAAATCATTCCCTCATGTAGGTAGTCATGGCAAGCTTCACATCATGACCAACTAAAACTCGCACTTTCACTAAAGGATGAGAAAAGCCCAATGTAAAGTGGATTCCACACTAAACAGATGCATTTAACATGGTTTGCTCAGACATACGCCCATCCGGATGCTGCAACCACTTCTAGTCCACTTTTTGGAAGTAAACATGCTCCTGAAAGCAGCTGTATGCTTGCATAAGCCTTAAAGAATGAGATATGTTGTGGAAAACCTAGTAATTTCTGGTCTCACTATCTCTCACTTCTTTGTGAACTCCCTCATCATGCTTAAGACTAATGTATGGTTATACATGGAAACAATGATTGCCTTAGCTTTGTGAATTGCCCCTTTAACAATGGGAACCTTCCCTATGACCTCATGGGATTTAGATAGTGGCACGTGGAGTATTTTCATTGTCAACAAATATCAAGGTACAGAATAATTGACAGCATAGTCTATGATAATTTGTACAACATGCACTTCCCCAAACCTCATCAACAATCTAATCCTACAACTCAAACAAGTAATTTGCATAGTGTGAATGGGCTGATGCATCAACAGATTCAAGAACAAAGTGACTTGGGGCAATCGATCAAATAATTGACAACTGAATGGCCATGGAACAATCTATCATACATGATTGACCTCACACTTTTCCCACCCATCTCTATGGTAATTCAAATTCTTAAAATACTTCACTACATCTCTTAATAAGGGCTCCATAAAGTTTATATATAGAGAGAGAGTATCAGTGGGCATCCACACATTAATAAAATGGGTGAGCTTGCATATTCATGTTCTGGTCATTTATTTATTTATTTTTTAAATGCCATTTGAATATCTTGAGTTTGTAACAACTCAAAAAACTTGTGATCTAATGCCATCTAAACCCCTTTCCCTAGGCGACACATGTGCTACAAAGGTCCGATTGGAACAAACAATTGCAGCCCCACAAGGGTCAGCTAACTCCAAAAACCCATCTTTAGTTCAGATTGCAGGTTGCAACTCCCCTGCATTAACTTGTCAAAAAAAAAAACTCACCTCCATGAACTGGAATCACTAGCAGTCGTCCTCATCCATACAGCAAGGAATGTTCCTAGGCCTTGCCGTAAGTTAGTACCTTAACCGCAAGGAGAGGGATGTCAAATGCAGGGCTAGTGACTAAAGTAGTCACAAGGTTGGAAATGGCCAAAATTTAGTTTGCTCTAATGGCTCCTAAAGTAACTCTCATCAACTAGCACTATCATGGTGAACTATTAGGAACCCATCAAATCAGTTAGGTATGTTTACATATGTATCTACATCTATATATATAAGAATCTCTTTTTTTAATCTATATTTCAATATTACATTGGAGGCTTTGTTTTTCATGTTGTCAAACACAAAGAATTGAACAATGAAAATAGATGTTGAGCATCTGATCAAATTGATCGGGTCATTAGGAACAAAGTTCAAATCTCTCAGTCTGTTAGGATGCCCCAACTGCATACATCACTACACTTCCATCTAACACTTAATTCACATAATAATAATGGCTGCAAAATAAAACAGAATTGGCAGCCAGTCACCCACATCCCCAAAATACATACACGTACATTCTATACTCTCTATGACATTCCGCATGTTTATTGTTGGCACATGTGATGTAGATCAACAGATATGTGTGACACCTTGAATGAATTAATAATAACTTGACCGTACACAATTTAATCTTAATCATGTGCCCATGTGACATTCATAAACTATAGATTTCAGAAAATGAATTAATCCTATATGATTATCAATTCTATTTGTCCAATTCCACTTCAGGAAGAAGGAACAGTAGTCTCAATAATGATATGAATACATAAATCAGACAAGTTGACCATCAATAGAAGCAGCTACATTATACAACTTAAGTTCACCTGAATTTCTATGCCCCCTAGAACTGGAAAATGCATATTTAGCAATCCTAACTTACAACTAGGAAAAATAGCCCACGAGTAGGTTATGCATCGAATTAAAAAGAAATTAGGAAAGCTCACTCAGCAAAGCAACAAAGGAAAGAGAACTCGACATAATGCACGGTTCCTTTATTTATAGAAAAAACTACGATTTTGTGTTTAACCGTATACTCAAGGTGAGAACTTACACGTCAAGTAGTGGCACAAGGTGGATGGTCGGCTCCTCTTAAATTCCCACATTCTTATTCATTTGTCATAAGGTGATATCTCTTATACTTGCACGAGTTTGTGTCCATTATCCCTTTTCATAAATTTGTATTCACTTATGATAGTTTTATACTTACTCATACTGGAAATTGTGTAGTCCTTACTACTCTAGCATTAGTATTTCCCTCAGAATAACACAAGCCCATGAAGAAAGTTTCACCTTATCTACGGAATCAATCCCTGAAAATGTAAGGATCCATGTCTTCTGGCTCGGGTGGCCACTTCCAGAAGAGAGCTCAATCTCCTGAATCGTTTCTTTTCCAGCTACCGAGATTCTCAACCATCTTCTTCCTGGCTGCAACACCCAAACTTTAGTTCAAAAATAGCAGAAAACGCTGCAACAAATAGCAGATTTGTATAAAGAGAAAATACAACCGCCAAAATTTATTTTAAAACCAGCAGAAAGTGCTGCAACAAAGAGCAAATCCATACAGAGCCCAAAATGAATAAAAGCTAAAGAAACAGCGGTCTAATTCACGACACCTAGCAGAACGCAACTCCCAACTAAGAAAGGATCATCCAAACAAAAGGAAACTACAACTAAACAGAAGATAGAGAGAGACAGAGGACAAACGGTACTTGAGCCAAACGCAGTTCCGGAAAATCAGTGGTCGGTTTTACGCGGAGCTCCCCTTTAAGGCCATGAACATTGCAAATGTAGCCGATTTGAATGAAATCAGAATCACCAGTGATAGTTTCTTGAGAAACAGGGGCATTTGAAACACAATCAACCAATCAATTAACGGAAAATCAGAACCAAACCCACCAAACACTTTCACAGAAAACAAATGTAGGGCATACCATTGGTAATTGAAACAGAGGAGAGAGAAGATTTGGGGGATGCATGTAAGGGACCAAGGGACGATTCCCGCCTCCAGCAATGGCGAGTAGAAGAGAAGCATCTGCAACTTATTGGTGAGAGGAGAGAATGGTGAAGTGAGAGCGATGGTGGTGATGAAAGGAAGTAAGAAGTTTGATTGAGGCATGTCGATAACCCTAAACGAGACATCGTCGTCATTTCTCTCCCTTCTCCTGTGTCCACTGCTCTCCTCTTCTGCGTTCACGGTCTCGTTGCCATGCACATGAACAGAGAGCAAGGCGCTTTATTTGGAAAGGAATTGGGCTTCATGATCGATCCACATGACTGTAGAATATCAATTGTTATGAAGGTCGTCCATCAATTTATTCGACCGTGATGCCCCTCACGACCAACAAGATCTTCTATGAGCAGAGGTAACTCTCTTTCTCGTCCTGGTTGGATAACGAAAGCCTTGAAGGGTCGTTTGGTTCATCGAGAAAATAAACCCACTTTTTTAATTGGGATTATATACCGCCCTCGAGAAAACAAACCCACTTTTTTTTATCAGGGATTATATGCCGTGAGAATATTTATTTTTGTGACAAGAGGATCATAATTTCACTTAGCCCATTGGATGTCAATTTGAATGGCTTGAGGTATTTCATAAAGCTCAAAAAAAATTTAAACTTTGTCATTAGTGAATGATAATTCACAACGACCTCATTTGAAATATAACAGACGAGAGTAATTATGACTCCTTGGTTTAAAAGTAAATGATCTTTTTAGGTTGGGCAGATAGAAAATCACAAAAAGGAAAAGAGGACGAGGTAAAGGTTTTGCTTTAAATTATGGCTAGGGGTTGATGATGGCTCTGCCTTTGGCTCCTGTAGATCTTAAGTTGTGTGGAGATGGTTTGAAGACGACCAAAAATTGTGTAGTAGGATCTTTTTCCCCACCTTCTAATGATACTTTTAGTCTGGGGGATTGGGCTAGAAAAGGTTGGGTTCTTCAATATGCTCCGGAGGTTAGGATTTTAGGTGAAAATAAGGTGTTTTTTGTTCTTAGATCAGATTTTGAGATTCAGTGTGCACTTCAATTTACATTTCCCAGCGTCCGAGGTAAACTCCTTTCTTTGGACCAATGGAAGCCTTCAGATCATTCATCTTTTTTTCAAAAAGTAGGTATTTGAATTAAACTGTAGGGCATTCCATTTCATGCTTGGAGTTTATTTGTGATCCAAAACACTGCTAATACATATAGTGAGTATTGTGATTTGGATTGGACGTCCTTTTTAGGCCATGATTGCTATTCAGTGGGAGTCAATATTTGGAGATCGAAAGGTAGTGCTCTTCCTCATGAAGTTCTTTTGCAGGTGGCTAAGGATGACTGTTTTTATTAAGATTACAACATATGATGGTGTAGATTATCCAACACAGGTTGAGAAGGACACCCCTGATGATGTGGTTAAAGTGGATGAGTGCCATGAAGTTTTGCCTCAGAAAGGTCCAAGACCGGTGCAGGTTGGATGTCACTAGAATTGGAATTTGCATAACAATAGGAAAAACGACCAGGTTTTTTCAAATTTGAAAAAATATTGGATTCCGGTGGGACATTTTCTTGACGTTGTGGTGGATTACTCGAGAGATGGGATTACATAGGAGGCTGTGGCAGTTTCCAAAGAGGTAGGGATTTTGGATGCATTGGAAGTTGATTTAATCCCATCCAAGAAAGGGAAAACAATGAGTTTGAGGGACTATTTAAGTGATTTTGGATGGTCATGCAACCTCACCTTTCGGAGTTGATGGCCTCTCTCTTTGAAAAAAGGGGATTGACGGCATTGAGAAACCAAGTGGCATTACAAATATATCAGCGGCAAGGAATAGGGGCTCTCTTAAAAGCACTTCTTTGTCCTTTTATGACAAGTTGCTTTCAAATCAACCAGTTGGATTTATTTACCAAATCTCTCCCTGCTTCAAAGGTTATGTTACCGATGTTTAAGGACTTACATCTGGATATTGGTTGCACTTTAGGGATGGTGCTGCTCTTGCTTACTAAATTGGGTTTTTTTCATCATTGAGCTTACTTAGAAGCGTTGTTGATCATTTGCTTTTTACTTATCAAAGAAAGAATGAGAGTTTTGCCTTTTTGTGGTGCTGCTAAGATGGGGTTACCCTCTTCACCTAGGCAAATGTTTGACCATTTGAAGATGATCCACTTGCTATTATCTTTGTTGATTCAGATGATGATATGGAGCCTATTCAACTTGTGCCCAAGCTGCGATGGAAGATGTAGATAGTGAAGACTTTTTTTATGATCAAGGTGCTATGGTGGAGGCAGAGGAGGTCGTGCCTCTGGAAGTTCTGTCTGCTTTTACCAAATGTTGAAACGTCTAATCTAGGAGCTGCAACAGAGGATACGGAAGAAGAAGGAAAGGTCAGGAAGATGTTCAATGATATAGGAACCGACTCTGAAGCTCCACTTGGTATTAATTTTAATGAGATTAAAAAATGAAGAAAGCAAGAAGAGGGTGAGAAAAATAAGGTTCAAGAGGCAATTGGTCATGATGTTCCTCAGAAGTCACTTACAAGTCACTTGTTAAGAATGTTGGTAGCAGTAATGGTAAAGGAGTGGCCAAATGTACTAGGTCTTCAACTAGACTTGCAGCGAGGGGTGTGATCTTTGGAGGTGCCCATAACAAAACTGTTAAATATGTTGATGCCACATTGCTTGTTCTGAGGACTGACTCGTCCTCATAGTCTGGTTATTCAGGTTCATTAACTCTAGAGGAGGCTTTAGCGCTTAACACGACATATTTCAGACCTTGTATTGATGGTCCAGGTTCATCTTCTCTTAATCCCCCTTAATGTTTATTTGATCTTTGAATGTTAGGGGTCTTGGTGACCCCAGGAAAAAAATGGATGTTTTGTTTTTAGTTAGAAAGTACAAACATGTTGTTCTTATTTTGCAAGAGACCAAACTTCCCAGCCCCTCAGTTTATGGGGTTAGGGAAGTTTGGGGCTCAAGGGCAGTAACCTTTGCGTGTTTGGATTCTATTGGTGCTTCGGGAGGTATGTGGGTAATGTGGGTTCCTTTAATCTTTCAAAGTTTTGATACTTTTCATAGGGATAGTATGTTGTTTGTTGGTTTTCGGAAGCCTAGGCCTGGTTTTTCTTGGGGCCTTTTGAATGTTTATGGCCCACATACTTCTGTGCTTAAAGAAATGTTTGTAAATAATATGGTTAATTGTATTCAAAATTATAATTTTCTTGTATGCATTGGTGGTGACTTTAAGTTTATTCAGTGGCCAAATGAGTCTTCTTCTGGGGGTCCAATTAAGTCAACTATGAGGCTTTTCAATCATTTTATTGAGAGCTTCTCTTTGATTAAACTTTCCTATTTCTGGTTTAACCTTTACTTGGACAGATAGTAGTTCTTCTAATCTATCTGTGCCTTAAGTTGGATAGATTTTTAGCTATTGATAGCTGGGTGAATGTCTTTCCTTTGGCTGCGGTGAGAGCCCTACCTCATCTTTCCTCTTTATCATACTTTGATTGCTCTTAAAATAAATATGACTAGGGAGGCACCTAGGCCTTTTGGGATGGAGATTGGGTGGTTGGAGGAGGAGGTTGTGAAGCTTATTAGGTTTACTTGGGAAAACAATGTTACTTATGGCCCTATGGACTCTCGGATGCACAAGAAACTTCTCAATATTAAACATCGATTAATTTTATGGAAAAGGGACAGAAGGTTTAATGTAAAGGCTAAGATGGAGGAGATTCTAGTGGAGTTGGTGACAATAGATTTTAACACTCAATTGAATGGAGCTTTATCTGTTGAGATGGTGGCGGAGAGGAACGTTAAACTCAAGGCTCCTCATGATCTTTTTAGAGTAGAGGAGATCTATTCGAGACAAAGGTCTTTATCCAAATAGCTTAAGGAATGTGATCTTAGCACTAAGTATTTTCATGTTATTGCTAGTGCCATGAGGAGGCAAAATGACATATCTGAATCTCTATCCAGGGAATCAAGGAGGATAATATCAATGACATGGAATTTGTTATTGCATATTACTTCAAGAAGGCTTTCTCCTCGGAAGTGAGTACCCCTAGACTTGATAGAGTTCCCTTTAAGGTATTGTTGGCTAATGCTTCTAGCCACCTAGAAGCCTGAGTTTCTTTAGAGAAATTTTTTTGCGCTACCATGTGATAAGGCTTTGGGCCAGATGGTTTCCCCCTTTTATTTTTTAAGAAATTTGGGGATCTAGTTAGTGCAAAACTATTGGAGATGGTTAGGGGATTTCTATTGAGGGGTGATCTTTTTTAAGGTATAAATTCCACATATAATGCCTTGATACCTAAAAAGAGTATTATTTTTGTGCTATCAGATGTTAGGCCTATTAGCATTCTCACGAGCCTGTATGAAATTATTGTTAAAATCTTGGCTGGTAGACTTAAAGGGGTTCTTCCATCCTAAAGGTTTCTTTAGAGTTTCTAGGGGATTCCGACATGGTGATCTGCTCTCCCCCTTCCTCTTTACGGTTTATGCTAAATGTTTTAGTTTGTTGATCAAGAATGTGGAGAGTACATACAATTTTTCAGGGCTTACAGTGGGTAATCATGACCTTAGCATGTCCCATCTGTAGATGATACACTTATTTTTTGTCAGGCAGACATTGAGCAAGTGTCTAATATTACTTCGCTTTTCAATTGTTGTGAAGTAGCCTTGCGGTTGAAAGTAAATTTTGATAAAACCTCTTTTTTGGGCATTAACTGTGATGAAACTCTAGTGAAAGATCTAGTAGAGGCCTTGGGTTGTAAGGTGGACCGTTTTCCCATTACTTACTTGGGTCTACTAATTTTTGATAGGATGTTGCCCATTACAGTTTGAGATAAAGTAATGTAAATGGTGCTAGTTAAATTGGACATCTGGAAACGAAAATACTTTTCTTTAGGGAGAAGGGTTACCATCCTTAGATCTTGTTTGGCTAATCTTCCCATTTACCAGAAGTTTATAATGCAAATGCCCTCCTTTGTTGCCAAGAAAATTGAAAAAATGATGAGAGATGTCTTATGGGACTCGAATGATGAGTCCAGAAAATTCCACCTTCTTCGTTGGGATAGAGTGTGTATTCCCAATAGTGAAAGTGATTTGGGTATTAGGAAGGTTGGGCCTGTTAATGATTCGCTCCTATGTAAATAATTGTGGCGTAGTTTTATTTCGAGAGAGCAGTTGTGGTTTCAAACTCTTTTTAAAAAATATGATCTTGATAGACAAGGGATATGGATTGGAGGTGGTATTCTATCTTTTGGAGGGCTATTTTTGTTTATAAGCCTCTGATACAAAGAAACCTTAGATGGTCCACTGGTGATGATTGCCAAACTTCCTTTTGGCACGATAAGTGGATAGGGGACAAAGATCTTTGAAGTTAGAGGGAATCAAGTAGTGTAGAATCTTAACCTCTTTTATAACAGAATCAATGATATTGATTTCTCTAGTTTCTTTGCATTACTGGAAGAACTACATTAGGTCTTCATTCCTCGGAACATATATTATGAAGTGGTTTGGAAATTGGAGCCTTTCGGTATATTCTTAGTAAAGTCAGCCTATCGACTGTTGTTCCATGAAAGAATGAGATGGTCTTTACCACAAGGGGCTACTTGGCATATCCCTCATAACGTTCAGGTGTTCCTTTGGTTGGCTGCCCAAACAAGATCCTCACAGTTGATAACCTTATTGAGAGGGAAAAATTTTTGCCGAATGTTTGTATCATGTGCAAGGCAGGTGGTGAAGCAGGAGCTCACTTGTTCCTCCATTGTCCCTTTGTTTCAAGAATATGGTCTTGGTTCTTTACACAGCTTGGGGTGTCGATGGCTATACCGTGGAGTGTTTTGGGAGTAGCCACTCATTTAGCAGTTCCTCATCTCCCAAAGGCCTGTAAGGTGATTTGGTAAATTACTAGAAGAGTGATCTTATGGGAAGTTTGGAGAGTGAGAAATAGAAGAACTTTTGATGGTGTTGGTGTTTGCTCACCTTTTCATAGAGTTCTTAATACCATTAAGCATTCCATCTGTTGTTGGTTATCAGTTAATAAAGAAGAATGGGGCATTGCGGAAACTGATGTATTTTTTAACTTGGATAATCTTTATAGGATGAACCACCTCAGATGTTGGCCTAGAGCTGTTTGGTTCCCACTTCTTCAAGGAGGGTTGAAAATGAATTTTGATGGTAGTTCGTTGGGGAAACCATTTGCAGCTGGTATACGGGGGTGGTGAGAGACTGGACTGGGGGGTTTTTTCTCCTTTGTGGGACCTATTGAAGTGGCCATCACAAATCATGATGAGCTTCTCGCACTCCTTCATGGGCTAAAATTCTTTATTACTAAAAATCTGGGTCGTTTTTTTACTATAGAAGGAGACTCTTTGAATGTTATCCACTGATGCAATAGGGAGCAAAGAGTGACGTGGGTGCTTCAGTCGTTACGGCTGCATATTTTTTACTTGGTCAAATCTATCCCAGTCTCGTTTGGTCATGTTTATAGGGAAGCAAATTCTTTGGTGGATTTCTTGGCTAAATTTGAGGTGTCGTTGCTTGCTATTGTAGTTTATAATAGTGTAATTATGCATATGTAATTTCTCTTATTCAATAAAGTGAGTTAACATTGGTCCCAAAAAAAAAAAAGAGAGAGTAAACGGTCTCTTTGTATACATTTTCTTATTAATAAGATTATATTTCAAACATGGGTTATGTTAAAACCTAGTTATTAGAACAACGTTGTGTAGGTAACTTCTAAATAGAAGCTAGGTCATGCAAATCCCAAATCCCATGCTTGGTTCATCTCCTTGTATATCCTAGGTTTGCATATTTATTATTTCATATCATTTATGGGTGTAGTTTGTACAAGGTCGAGGCCTTAAACAATCAGAATAAGGTATACCTTCAAAATCGGTCTCATCCATACCCATGTCGGATTGGTGAACGGTGGATCGGTTCAGAGAATCGGCCAAATTGAAAATTTTTATTAATATTTTTCTAAAAATCACTATAAATCTCTAAAAAAGTGTTCTTTTAATTTCTAAAAGAAATTAGGGCTGATGCATTATGCACTTTCATTACTTTGTAAAAATAGGTGAATACTGAGACGTTGTTTTCCTGTATCGATGTCTGTATAAATTAGTAATTATAATATAATATCATAATATTGAAACAAAATAATTTAAAAATAATAGAAAGCACTTCCATATTATAAGGTTTAAAATAATATTTTCCCATATAAAGTGAAATTAGTATCACATCAAACATTTATTATTTCTTTTTACTCATTCAAAATTTTCACAACCTAACTAACAATGATATTATACATTGAAATTGAAACTATTGGTTATACTTTATAATAATTTTACTATTCAAATATGAATAAATTTTAAATTTGTCTTATAATATCATCTAATTTAAAAATCTACTTTACAACTACAACAAAAAATAATAAATTATAAAATTTATAATAAATATATATTAATAAATAATAAATAATATTTTTATCAATGTAATTAGTATAATTATTAATTATAATATTAGACTAAACGTGATTCAAAAAACAAGATGGCTCTTGCATGTATATTTTGAATTGCTTGTATATTTTTTATCATAAACGTAATTTATTATAAAAGGCTCGTTCTATTAAATAAATATTTTTTATAAAAAACATAATTTATTAAAAGGCTCACTTTATTAATTTAATAAATATTTTTTATAATAAAGTGTTCTCATCATGATTAATATTAAGTTTATGTGCAAACTTTGCAAGCATGAAGGTTTGGAATTTTGGATTCTACATCAAGGAAGACGCATAATTTAATAGGTTTGCATGTTAATAGGTTTGTTCTCAACTTAATAGGGTAGCACGCTACAGTGGGAATTGTCCCACATCGTAAAATTCAAGGAGATTTCACGCCTATAAAAACCTTGAGGACAATCATATTAGTTGATGCTAAATGAATGGGATGTGTGGCGATGTGATTGTCAATGTGCTGATCTTAAATGAGAACAAATGTACTGTAGAGACATGGCTCTACATGGTGACGTGTTTGGTTTTCTAACGACAAATGAGAACAAATGTATTGTAGAGCCATGGCTCTACATGGTGACATGTTTGGTTTTCTAACGAGCGAGTGACGCCATTGTATGGTGACATGTTTGGTTTTCTAACGAGCGAGTGACGCCATTGTATGGTGACATGTTTGGTTTTCTAACGAGCGAGTGACGCCATTGTGTAGAAATGCCGAGTCATAAAGTTAGCATATTGCCATTGTGTAGAAATGTTGAGTCGACGCCATTGTGTAGAAATGCTGAGTCATGAAGTTAGCGTACCAATTCTGTATGACGCTATTGTGTGGAAATGTCGGGTCATGAAGTTAGCATACCGATTCTATACATGAAATGTCGAGTCTTGCTTAATTATCATATTCGGATCAGTCTAGCTGATTCTCGATCCGGATCGTATCATCGATTTTTTAGACATATAGTGTCAAAACATGTTCTAGTACAAAAAATCTTTATGATGGTCTCAAAATTTATTTTTATCTTTGATTATAGAACTTGAAAAACTTCAAAAATAGTGTAGATCAGGTGACCTATGAATGCTTGAAAATCTTGAAAAATTACAGTCTAGATAATGCATTACAAAATGCACTATTTCCAATACTTGTAGTCCATTGTTTCTTACGTCCATATATCGATTAGATTTGAGTGTATTCCGACATCGAAACTTCTTCTATTGAAGTTTTAAGGTGTGCTTTTGATTGTTTAGGGCCTCAACCTTATATAAACCTCTTCGTTTTTTCTTTTATTGACTAGTCATCAAATTTGGATAAGTAAGATGGCAATATTTATGTGTTGTTCTTTATGAGTGTTCATCACATACTGTTGATTTCCTTTCAATATAGTCCAACGCTATGGCTATGATGGTGCACTTATATCTTGTGGATCTTGATATTGGGGATGTATGTGTTGGACTTGGGTGTTCTATGTCTCGATGGTAGGAGGATTCCATGGCACTAAATAAGTTGTTATGGGTTGAGGATTTGAGGGAATCTTTTTTTAGATAGAGATAGTTAGTTTAAATCTTATCTAAAAAATTTAGTGGTCCTAAGGTATGCAAAATTATGTTTTGCAGTGATGGTATTTCACATCAGAACATGTTTAGCAATTTTTTGGACATGTAATATCATGATTTGTGTGAGTAAAAAAAAGAGAGCAAATCACGAGTGCTCAAAGTAAAAAAAAAAAAGTTGGCTTATCCAAGAGGTGACTTTGTATAAGCACGTGACAAATAATATAATATAATACAACCGATAATAATTAATATATATGCTATATTATATTTAATTATTTATTTACTTGTGATGTATATTATTCTATATAATACATATTACATAAATATATATGTTTATAGACACACCATTTAATCCAACAAATGATGAAAGTCACCACTTAAATTACCAATAATAATTTATTGATAAACTAATATGATATAATAATCAAATAATATTAATATTAATATTAACATACTTTATTATATCAATAAGAATAGTAAAAATTAATATTATTATAACATAATAATATTAGTAATATAGTACTATCAATAACATAATGTTACAACACTACAAAATTATAATATCATATTTTAACAATAAGTATCGAATAATATTTTAACAATAGTAATAATAATAACAACAACAACAACAACAACAACAATAATAATAATAATAGCAATAATATTGGTAATATAATATCATTAATAACAAAGTATTAACAATATCATTATAAAATAGCAAACATTAGTAATGAGATCATAATAATATAATAATATGCATAATCATAATATATTATTAAAGGATTGTCTACAAAGAGACCATTTATCTTTTGCACATGGAAGTCACTATCATTCCCACTCATTAGATGTCAAATTGGATGGCTTGGGGTAAGTCACGAAATCTGAGAATTTTTTTTTTTGTGGAACTTTGTGTCTATTCAATGACATCTTACAACCACCCATTTTGAAACAGAAAAGAATAATTGTGACCTCTATGTACAAAAGAAAAATGATTACTTTGTAGACAACCCCTATTATTAAATGTGAATAGAGTAATACATAATAATTATATATATTATTACATAATAATAAAATAATAATATTGTTTATTAGTATTATTTATTTTTAGTATTATCATTATTATTACTATGATTACTAGTACAATTTTGATATTATCACATTATAATATTAATAATATAATATTAATAATACAATATTACTAATAACAAAGAAGTAAGATATTATTAACAATAATAATAATGAGTATGCACATAATAGTAATATATCATCATCATCACTATTGCCTTCATCATATGGCAAATGACTTTTTAGTGACAATAGGCCTTCATCAGATGTCCAAACCAAGCCCATATCTCTTTGCTTTGGTTATAGACGAGTTATTAGGCACCTACAAAAGGTATCGTGATGTATGTTATTTGTTGATGACATAGTTTTGATTGATGTGACTAGAGCCATTAACATAAAGTTAGGACTTTGGCGGGATGCTTTAGAATCTAAAGATTTCAAAATTAGCCAGATTTAGACAAAATATATAGATTTCAAATTTAGTAATAATAAAAGCCAATAGTGTATGAGAATGGAGAAATTGAAGAAGATGTTGATCATAGAATTAGAGTTGGGTGAGCAAAGTAGACATGTACATCCAGAGTCTTATATGATTGATGCATACCAATAAAACTAAAAGAGAAGTTCTATAGGACAATTATAAGACTAGCCATCATTTTTATGGGACGAAATGTTGGGCAATCAAGAAACAACATACCTAAAGGATGAATACAGCTGAGATGAGGATGTTGATACGTATGAGTGACAAGATAAGAAATGGTAGGATTTGGATTGAATACATTCAAGGGAACCTAGATGTGACTTTTATAGGCAATAAGATGAGGAAAAATAAACTTAGGTGGGCTGACCATGTGCAAGATAGATTTAATATAGAACCCGTAGGAAGTATAATTTGTTTCAAGCAGAAGGCTCTAAAAGTGTAAGGGAAATGCCCAAAAAGATATGGATCGAAGTAGCGAGGAAATATATGATGACTTATAATCTTACTAAGGGTGTAACATTGATAAAGAAGAATGGTAGAACAAGATTCACATAGCCAATTCCAAATAGTTAGGTAACGTTTGGATAATGATGATGATATTATTATCAAAATTTATATAATAATAACTAATAATAATATTCACAATACAATATTGTAATATTAAATGATAATAATATTAGAAAATATAATAGTAATAATATAATAATATTATTGTTGTTGTTGTATTATTATTTATTTATTATTATTATTGTTGTTGTTGTTGTTGTTGTTGTTATTATTATTATTATTAGTTCGTAATGTGATAATATGTTCAATAAATAAAAAAACCTAGGTTATTTAAACATATGATCTAAATATGGGATTTGCATATATTGGGTATCATTCAAATCTATCCAAACAATCATGCTTCAATAATCAGGTTTTAACATAACTAAGGTTTGGTATAATAAAATTATGGGTTTATTTGATCAGGGAGCCAAGCAACCCATTAAATAGTTCCAGGTGGTTATTTAAATAACTATTTGTAGAAAGCATCAAAGGAGATGGAGAACCTTTAAAAAAGGATATTGTAAAAAAAAAAAAAAAGGAACTCTCTCTCATTTTTGCTTTTGGAGAATGCTCCATTGATTCATTCCCATCTCTTTTATAAAACCTGTAGGGAACAAACCCACATCCCTCACTCTTGCCTTTCTTTCTTACATATCCAATAAATCCTAGAGATCCTCTCTTGGCGGGTGTGAGAGCTCTCGAGACATCTATCAAGGTTTAGGATCTACGTTGTGGAATGATCATCGTAGTTCTTATAATCAAAAGAGGGCAACCTAAGGACATAGCACCAAACTCTCAACATGAAAAGGAAGAAATTAATGAAAAAAGGTAGATTAGATGTGAAAAAGTTATGTAAACTCCTTATGATCCTCTATTATGACACCCATGGTGTCCAACACTGGTGTACGAGCAATTAGATGGAGGTTCGCTCTTTGATTTGATCTTTTTTGTCTTACCACGGTTGCTGGCACAAAGAGTTGATGTTTGCTCCTCGGATACCATCATTGCTTCTTCTCAAGGAAAAGAAGTTCATGACCTATGGGCCTTCTACCTCCATGTGGCATTGCTTCATAAGGCTTTCGTCATTTGTAGAGAATTTCCCATTGCTGCCTCCTATTGAAGTTTGGGCCATGTCTCAGTCCCAATTTAGTTGATCATCCTCTCAGTCCCAGTGCAGCTAATCATCCCTTAGGAGTAGGTCTGTTAGGAAGGCTAACCACTGTATAAGCCACCATCAGTCTAGGAGAGAAGCAAGCTACCTTTCTTTGATCCACTTTCTTGGGCAAGGAAGAGAACGAAAATAGGCTCGATGGTGGCCATGTTAGGTTTGAGGATTTTACACAGCTGAGCGAACTCTTCTATCGCTTTGCATCTCCTCTGGCGGTGTAGCAACACCCCCCTCAATCCATTGTACTAGAACTATCTATGAAGAACGAGTTGTGTGATATTCGATCCTTTTTACAATGCATATAGATGAAATGCTTTGTTTCAGATCAATTATTCACTGTAATCACTTTGATCCACCTCCTCGGTGAAAAACTGTAATACACTTAGAGGAAATCCTCCTAGCTGACTTCCATATACTCAGAGTGAATTGTCTAATGCTTTCCCCAAAAGCACTCGCAAAGCGGCTTTTGGGCAGTAGTAAAAAGACCTCAACAATGAGGGTTTTGACATTAAGCCAACGACTGAACTCGTTGGGGCCTTGTTCATTGGTAGGCAACTTTATCTCATTGTCCATCTCATAGCCCTTTGATTCCGTCTGAATTAGCTCCAACTATTACTCCTTATCCTCAAAGATCGTCGTTGGTTCTTTTTATTTTGTGATGTTATTTGATTTTTTAGAAAACTCACCTGCCCTCTTTTACAGCACATAATCATCATATGTACCAGGTAGGCGGCCTATCTATATATATATATATATATATTTATTTATTTATTTATTGTAATGAAATTTTGCCTTGAGGTTACATTGCGAGTTCATAAATCTAAGTTCTTTAAATAGAATATAATATAACAAAGCCTTCCATAATAAATTGTTTGTCAAATGCTATAGAAAGCATAGGATATCCCTTAGGGAGTACGATGTCATACTTATATGAATCTAGTGCTGACAATTCTCCTCACTTTTATCAATTATTTCATAGTGGTAATTGGTACCCAATGACCTATGTCCATGCCTTTTATTTTATGAGTACAAGCCGCCAGAATTGAAGTTCCAATACATAACGTTGTGGCATAAGACCATCACCATTATCCTCTTCTTCTTCTCACATTCGATATTTTCTTTTATTTTTAAGGCATGAAAAGTAACTACTCCCTAGTTTGATCAGTGCAATAGAATAAAACATCCTCATTTCTATAGGAATATAGATAATCGGGGATATTGTAGCCAAACAAGCACTAAAATTTATGGAAAAAAAAAGATGGGAGTGCAATTATATTGGAAAGGGCTTCAAAACAACCCAATTGTTCTTTAGTAAAAGTAAAGGCAAAAACTTGTGAACTATGCGATCTATGTAGAATAATATTTATATGAACAGGAAAAGCTGTTGTAATGACATCACGTGGACACACCCCTTGACAAACCAAATTAAAAAAGAAAATGCATTACTAATCGGAAGCTATGAAAAATAAAATAAAATAAACCCAAGATAAGGCATGCTAGGTGTCTAGTGAATCAACATAAATTTAACAATAACAACTGAGCAAACCATCTAATATAACAGATTAAAAAGATATGAGGAAATACATAACAAATTGTGATAAATAAAAGGAACTTATTATTTGGGAAAATTTGGAAAATAGAATAAAATAAATGAATACAAGACCAAAATATGCATCCCATCCAATGCATGAAAAGTTAGTTACTATCATAAATGAAGCATTGGTGTAAGGAGTGTGCCCAATGGCCAAGATGATATGGGGCTCAATGAATGGCTCAGATTTGAACCCATTCAAAGTGGGGTTAATAAATGAGATACTATTTTTTCATATGACAGGTAGCCTAACAGTACCGAGACTGACACCGAGTACCTTCCCTCTCTCCCCTCTATCTCTATGTTATCCACTATTCTCTCTCTTTCTCTATGCTCTCCACCATTTTCTCTCTCTACCTCTGTCCTCCATTTCCCTCACCTCTCTCTCTCACACATTTTTCCTCTACGCTCTAAAGGGTACTACAATACATGCAACTAATGAGAAAGGTTTTTATACTTCCCCTACTGCATAGAGGATATATGCTTCCCCCCATCCAGCCATCCAAATTAGATAAGTGAGTCACTAACCCTCATAGTATTTTATTTTTAGTTTTTTTATATGTTATATAAATATAAAATTTAGTATGTTCTATCATCTCAATGGAACTCATTTTAAAAAAATATTAAAAACAATTTTTCGATAAAATATAATAACCAAAATACCCCTTGAAGCTTTTAGGGGTTATTTGGTCATTTTATTTTATTGAAATTTTTTTATTTTTATTTTTTATAGGTGCGACTTTAAAAAAAGAGTAGACCCAAATTTTGGTATTAAAATAGTTTATAAAAATAATAAAATAGTGTAGAGACGTGACATTGTGATTAAGGCCATATCAACCATCCATTTAGAATGGATCGTTGGATAGTGGGGGAAGCATATAAGTTTTATGCAATAGGGGAAGCATAAAGCTTTCCTTTTACCAATATACATGAATAGAAAGATCCGACCACACACATATGCAGGAAACTGGAGTAATGAAAAGCCTTATCTAAGATTCCAAAAAAAAATGGGTGTAGTTTGCATAAGGTTGCAACCTTCAACAATCAAATTAAGATGCATCTCCAAATTTTGTCATAAGATATAACTTTGTTGTCACAAATTTTTGTGAAGGCTTCAAAATCTATTTTTATTTCCATTTATAAAATTTTAAACTCTAAAAATGGTTCAAAATCAAGTAGATCTATAAAAATGAATGGTCTTAGATAATTTGTTGACTTGACATCCTCTTTTTTTTCATATCCATTTATTTCGATGTCGAGATGATCAACTAGATGGTTTTCTAACCTCAAAATGACATTTTTCAATGGATTTTGAAGGTTTTCTAACCTCACTGAAAACGTTTTCCAATAAAAAAAAGAAATATTAAAAAAGTTAAGAGATCATTACTTCCGCATGTTGTAATCCACCATGGATGAGAAACTTAAGGAAAAGAAAAGTGCTGAAATGAGGCCCATGCATATCAAAATTATCATTAGAAAAAACAAATAATGGCTCAGTACAAATCCAAGCAAGAAAAAAAAAAAAAAAAAAAAAAAGGGGGGAAAATAAGCCTTATGCATATGGCCATTACAAGGATTGAAGAATATGACAACCAAATTCTCTTCAGCAACTCTGGTTACCAAGACGTGCAGATCTTTGGTCTTCTTAGCATCAAACATCTAAAAGGGACTTTCAATGAACGAATGTACACTTCAGCACGTTGGTAGTAACCGATGACAGTATTATGTCTTTGCAGAACAGGGAACATAGATTTACCAGTCAGATCCCTACCCGAAAACCTTGAACTCTTCTTATTCATGAATCCATGTTTTCAATCAAAGCAGTGTTCACATCAAGCTGTTTTAGTATCTGTCAGGTCTGTGCACAAGATCACAAGTCAGCCGCTATCTCTACTATTCCATTTTGAGAATGCTTAATGAATTATTAAGGAATTGAGCGTTACCACAGTCAACATCTGAGGGATCCGAAGAAGAATAGATGACACAGAATACAAGCATAGGAATATTGTAAATGCAGCCCACAAATTGTACAACAGCTGTTTGTTGTCTTTGCTGGGTAGAAAAACCCCCTTTAATGAATTTGTCAGATCGAAGAGGCGGTGCGATATCTGCAGACAGAAAAGTTAGCAGGCACTTATGCCAGCATACAAGCATAGAAATATAAGCCACAACTGAAAGAATTACTCACTAGCACATATATCGCAGTTGTTAGCATGAAGTTGAGTAATGGGTAATCTGGGATGAAGGAAAGAAGCCACTTAGGCTGTCCATTAGGCATGCCAGATCTGCACATTCATTGAGAAAAATGAAAAGACATCAAGAATTTCAGAGGTTTATGATAGCCAAATCATGGCAATCAAAATCACATGAATAAAACAGTATGCACCAACAGCATTGCTGAAATGATAACAAATCACTATAGACTAATTAGCGAGGCTACCATGCCAACCAAGAGCAGCCAAACCCCCCCCCCCCCCCCAACGGGGTGGGACACCCCAAAAGCCACACACCAAAAAAAGAAAAAGATACAACCCTTGCTCTCTCCAATTTATAAATGTAAATAAAAGGGGTTATGCAAGCACATGACCTGCTGGTTGTTAATGAAAACATAAAAAGTTGCCTATATGCCAAAATTCAATTAGACTTCCCAAATGACTAGCGATCCAGCCTTGTTATCTTTGACTTGAATTGAATTGTTTTGAAGAAAGAATAGACTTGATAGAGATCAGAACTTTCAAATAAAAATTGATTGGGCATCTCTACATACCTTAGCCAGATGTGGATCTGTGAGATATATGTCTCGAGAGTAATCTTGCCAAGCCACCTAGAAACAATAGAAAGTCACCTCAATATTTAGCAGGAAGCCAACAATCAGACCCACCATGTGTATGACAAATAGAGATGGGAACTATACAATTATCATAGATGGAGGAAATGGTGGAAGCCACTTACGCAAAGAGAGTTAGCGAGAAACTTCGGAGCTGATGAGTGAAATTTCTCAGACAAATATACACACTGAACCACAGAATACATACTTCTGAGAAATTGAAAATTTTAGTGAAATCAATGTTATATTATGTGAAAATTGATTTTTATAACCAAAAGAGCAAAATCACATACGTTATTGGGATCCATGAAGTGTAGGGATGCAACTTATTGTATGTAATCTTATCCAGCTTGTATATATGTTCATACCAGGAGTAACCAACCTAGAGGAGAGAACAAAGGTTGGATCATCTAATAGAGCTAAATGGAGATTAATCCACACATCAAACAGAATAGTATCAATCATGATAAGAAAGAGCCACTCACCACCAAAGAAACTATCACCACACATGTCTTAATTGTCACCCTCCTCTTGACCTCAGTCTCCTCCAGTTTTTCAAGCCACCTTTCAACCTACAATAGAACATGCTCCAGGCTTAAGAAAAAAGTGCATCCAGAGAAAGCAAGCTTTCCATCAAGTTAAAGATTCCAATTGGTCAGTATTATGAAGGTACTCAAACGAATGACGATGGATAAACTCTTTAAAAAGCATACAGTTGGGTGATAGTAAGCATATATCATTCCAATGATCCAAATATAGCGATCAAGACCAGATCTGAATCTCCACTCATGCAAACGCGAATATTTCATTTTCGAAGGATCAGGATCAGTGTACCCTACAACCACAGAAGAGCACCTTTTTTTAACACATAAAAGTTAAGAGCTAAACAGCCAAATGCATAGGAAACTCAAGCGTGCTACTGACCTACTAAGAATGAAAAAGGGCTCCAGATATAGTCGAAAACTCCAGGCACTTCCCAAATCAATATGACTACCAGAAAACATGTAATAATCTTCACAGGTATCATGGTTCCAATCTCATTGTATTTGTTAAAAATACCAAGAGCACCATATACCATAAGAGTGAACAGAGTGTGCATAGGACAAATGTAATACAACATATAGTCATTATTCAGCACAATGCAACAAAATGTTACAAGAAAATTCAGACGCCACATCATCTGCAAACCAAAATAAATTATTAAAATCAGTTTCGCATAGAAGAAAAAGAGGACAAGATTTTCTTTCACTAGCGGTTTAATGGCTGTAATTATTAAAAGACCTGAGCAAAACGAGTGAGACTGAAGTCTTTCCGAATATAATAGTAGGAGAAGTTCCCAAAGCCAGTCATCCAGACATATGCGGCAATTAACACTCGGATGGCATTATATATCTCTGTTGCGGCGAAGTAATGATACATCAAAAATAAGACCTGGAAAGGAAAATGGAAGAGCAGGGTACTAGCTTTCAATAACTCAGAGCACAACGAACTGAAAATTTATACTAAGATAGCATATCCATTGTGGTAGTATATCTCAATTGATAATGAACCATAAAACAATATTCAACTTTGGATTTTTACGAGAACAAATATCTATCAGATCTATTTATAGAAACCATTACTTTTTTCAATAACAGACATGGTAGTATATCTCAATTGATAATGAACCACAAAACAATATCCAACTTTCGATTGTTACGAGAACAAATATCTATCAGATCTATTTATAGAAACCATTACTTTTTTCAATAACAGACAAGTTCATTATGTTGCACACTATCAAGGATAGTTGCATGTCACTGTAGTATTACACACCAAGATCCACGTAAAAATTCATAACTAGCTCCTGTCAAATCATTATCTGCTTAGAATTGTGCACTGTATATTTTTGTATATGTAGTTCTAAGGATCCATGTTGGATTTTCTCTTTCTTTAGTACTGCTTTTGTCATTCTTTAGGATTGATTAACCCTTTTGTAAATTATGTAGGACAAAGTTGTCTTTTGTAACTTATCATGTGTATAGAGACATCATTATCATCCAAGCCTTATTATGTGTATATATACATGAAATTAAAATCCCAGGCTAATCTTTTGGCCCCCAACATGCCTCCTTTGGCTCTCGCTCAGCAGGCTTTCTTTCTATCCCTTTCTCATACTCATGTGCTTTCTCTCGATCTTTCTTGCTTTCATTGGTCTTAGAGATCCAAGACAACAAACTTTTGATGGTATTAGAGCAATGTTTGCAATTATAACACTTAACAACATCTTTTGCCCGATACAACCAAGATTGTTTTTTAAGTGTTTAGGGATTACACAAGCCTGCAATATCATCTTTGGGTGAGCTTGGTCTGTCATATTTTCTTAGGAAGTATTGCATCCCTCAAATGGCAGATCAAAGGAATTCAACCTCAGGATCCAATGGCCATGCAAATTACTATGGTCAAGTTAAATGCAAATGGCAGCAACTATTTTGCATGGGCCAAGTCACACAATGATACTTAAGGGAAAATTCAAGATTGGACACATAGATTGGTCGTCATTGTGCCCTTATCCTTCTAACCCTAAGTATGAAAAATAGATGGCATCGAATTCTCTTATTATGGCATGGACTTTCAATTCTATAGACGAAACCATTAAAGATGGATTATTTTTGTCCGAGGAACTCAAACATTATGAGCACTCACCATGCCTGTTGGAATGACAAAAACAAGTTCAGAAGAGGCATGTTTTAGAACTCCTAGCTAGCCTTAATGATAATTATGCAATTGTTTGTACTCATGGTATTATCCGCGGAAAAACTATCATCCATCAATGTTGCATTTTCCCTTCTTCAAAGAGAAGAAAAACACAAGTAAAATGAACTGTTTTAAAGGTCCCTATTACGGTGTTTGTTGCTGATCTTCAAGTAGCATGGAAGAAAGGACATGAATGTAACAGCGATACAGCCCCAACACCTAAATGTGAAACTGCAATCAAATGGGCTGTGGAAAGGATAGGTGTTGAGCCTTGCATGGGTGGCCAGCAGCAACACAAACTAGTCAAGGCAAGATGACAGCCCACCAAGTGACAAACTTCTCAGATCAATTCACTCCTTCATCTGAAGGAATTCCCTATACCCTCTACCAATGCAGCTACATCTCTAGAGATGGTTAATAATAAGTCCCTTGTGCTGCATCTTCAAATTGGATCGTCGACTCTAGAGCAACATGGCATATGACCAATATGCACCTTTACTTGCCCTCAACAAAAACCTGCTATTTCCAAGGCAGTTAGCCGTGCCAATGGGTCTCTTGCACTCATGGAGGGTGTGGGATCTGCTAACCTCACTCCTACTAATTCTTTCACGAACCTTCCATGTTCCTTCTTTCCCACATAATTTACTACTGATGGGCACCATTACTGAAAATCTGAACTGTAATGCAAATTTCTCCATCTTGTTGTGTCCGTCAGAGTGTCTGTCGGAGTTCGAGGATTGGGAAGAAATCAGGAAGGGGTATGAGAAAAATGGCATTACATCTTTGGCAAGGCACCAACAACTTAAGTTAATAAAGAGGGAGATATTTGGCATGCTTGTTTAGGGCATCCCTCAAGCCATTCCCTTAAGAATGTCTTGCCTTCTATTTCTCTTTCAGACCATATTATTTCCCTACATGAAGCCTGTCAGCCTTCAAAAAATTGTCGTTTGCCCTACATTAATAACAAAGTGCCTTGCTCAGAATTCTTCTCTCTTATTCCTTCTGATGTGTTAGGCCCTGCACCTGTGAAATATATCCTTGGTGCAATAATATTTTGCATCATTGATGATTGTTCTCATACAACTTGGGTCTATTGTATGAAAACCAAAGCAGATTTCCTTGAAATTTTTAAGGTTTTCCATAAATGATCATTACTCAGTTCAATGCAAAAGTCAAAATCTTTAGAACTGATAATGGAACAGAGTATGCAAACAAAAAACATGACCTGATACTTGCAAGAAAATGGGACAATTCATCACACTTCATGCCCTCCAACATCAAATTGGTGTCATGGAGAGAAAAATTGATATCCTCAAAATTATGACGTTTGATGATTTACATGCGTGTTCCTAAGGCTTTCTGGTGTTTTGCTCTTGCCATATCAGCTTATCTTACAAATGGATTGCCAGACCGATTCTTGGCCACGATAGTCCCCTTGAAAATTTAACTGGAGAAAGCGCCCAATATGCCGCATACAAGTTTCTTTGGATGTACCTGTTTTGTGCACCTTGATAAACAGCTAAGTTGGATGCACACTCAGTGGTGTGTTTTCCTGGGCTACTCTCTTTCTCAAAAAAGGTATTAGTGCTATGACCCAGAGAAGAAATACTATGTGCCGAGGCAAGTGACTTTCTTGAAAGCATTAGTTATTTTCAAGAGAATCCCAAACTTCTTGTTGAGAGTCCGAGGGAGCATCATAGTCTAGATTTACCCATCTTAGAAGAACTAAAGACAGTGCCCTCTTCCATATGTAAGTGTAACAAACATGAGATCAGAGAAAGGCCCAAATTGACCTATTCATGAAGACCAAGGGAATCCATTACTGAGGACGCCATAGCCACTGATGATCACATGACTACCTCTCCTCATGAGTCCCATGGGACTGAACTTCCTTCACCATTTACCTCTTCTCCGTATAACTTGGATCTTCCAATTGCCATACAGAAATAAAAAAGAGTGTCTCACCCTATTGAACCTTTTGTTTCTTATACTTCTTGTACCAGTCTTTCCTTTCTTCTATTTGCCCTGTCTTAGGGCCTACAACTTTTGAGCAAGCCATCAAACACCCAAATTGGAGAAGAGTAAGGGAGGAAGAAATCGGAGCTCTTAAGAAAAAAGTGTAATTGTGACACAGTGGATCTCCCCCTAGTAAGAAGGCAATAGGAGCTGACGAGTCTTCAAACTGAAGTTTAAGCCTGATAGAAACAATGAACGATACAATCCTGACTTGTAGCCCAAGGCCTCACTAGAAGTATGGAACTGATTCTAAGAAATGTTAGCACCAGTTGCCAATATGGGAGTCGTTTGAGTTATTCTTTCTGTTGCTGCCTATATCGAGTGGTCTCTCTTTCAAATAGATGTCTAGAACACTTTGCTTCATAGAGACTTCGAAGAGTTAGTATATATGAGATGCCCGCCTTTGCCAGGCTCTCCTAAGGCCTGCCAGAAGGTTTGTTTGCTACAAAAAGCTCTTTATGACCTTAAGTAATCACCACGGATGTAGTTCAATTGATTCAGTATGCCATGACTACTATTAGGTTGCACAGGAGCTGTTCTGACTATTCCCTCTTTGTAAAGAGGAGACTGCGAGGTACAGCCCTTCTCCTTGTTTGTTTTGATGCGATTGTGATGACTGGGAATGATATGGACAGCATATCCTCTCTCAAGACATATCCTCATCAATATTCTAGACAGATGCATATTGGATCGGTTACCCAGTTGATTGAAAAATTGACTACTGGCTATTGCACTATGATGGGAGGAATTTTGGTTACTTGGAGAAGCAGAAAGCAGAGTGTGATCGCGCAGTCCAGTGCAGAAGTAGAGCTTTGAGCCACAGAATCAATGCGTGAGCTTTTATGGCTACAAGCCCTCCTAAGTGATGTGGGATTGTACATTACATTGCCCATACCCATGCACTTTGACAACCAAACTATTATTCCTATTGCCACGAATCCTATCTTCCATGAGAGAACAAAGCATAGCGAGATTGATTGTCATTTTACCAGGGAAAAAGTGGCAACTAAAACCATATCCACTCCATATACTAGGACTGGAAATCAACAAGCCAATATTTTTACCAAGCCAGTGGGCCTAGACTGCAACCATGCATGACATACATGCCACCAACTTGAGGGGGAGTTTAGAGAATGTATAGTTTTGCATTTGTAGTTCTAAGGACCCATGTGGGACTTTCTCTTTCTTAGCAATGTTTTTGTCATTCTTTAGGATTGGTTAGTCTTTTGTAAATTTTGAGGATAAAGTTGTCGTTTAATTATTGTCTATGACTACAAAAACAAAAACCCTAGTTCAATCTTTTGGCCTCCAACATGCCGCTTTTGCCTCTGTGGGAGTGCCCTCTCTTCCCTTTCTCTTACTCCCAACGTATTGTCTTTCGATCTTTCTCTATGGCCTTCCCTTCTCTCCTAGAGATCCGAGCCAACAAACTTCTCAAGAATGTTCTAGACTGCTGAGGATCTCCCCAAAAAAGGGATACTCAAGACTACCATAGAAATGAAGGAAAAAAGAAGTCCTGGAGATAAATGTAAAATCTAAAAATGATGTCATATCAATATATACAAACATTCTTGTACATCTATCAAGATATGCATTTCAGAGCACAAGTTTTGCAACTTTAATCTGAATTCATGGAGAGCTAAACTCCAACTCCATTTGGCATGGCAAACGGATGAGATTATCAAGTCAACAAAGAATGCACTCTTAAGTGCAAGAAATAACAAAGGATAGCAGAACTTAATATTAAGAAAGGATAGCAGAACTTAATATTAAGAACAAAGACCTTATCACAAGTTCGTGTAAACAGTTTGAATTGTCAATGCTCGCACAGTTGTAGGCTAAGAAGCTCGAGGGACCTGGTCTTTATCCATTACCAAGCCAAGATACAGTTTCATCACACATGTTAGGATCTAGTTGTTGTTGACTTTTGTATTTCATTTATTTTTATTTTCCCCGCACCCATCTATTTGTATGTCTCAATTTTCCCTCCTCCTTTGAGTCAAGCTTGATGCATGTTTCTCTAGTTCATATTATTACTTAATTCATGGTTAATTATGTCCAAACAAAAATTGTATAATATCACTAAATAAAATAACACTATTCATGTAGATCCAACAAACTCATAGAACTTAAGAAAGGGAATAAGAAATGTGCAAAATTCTCATAAGAAAAAAAGAATCTTTTTCCAAAAAAGCTCTCTCTCTCTCTCTCTCTCTCTCTCCTCTCACTCTCACTC
>NW_006497930.1:1322698-1351158 GCF_000471905.2 Amborella trichopoda
ACGTAGTGTAGTGTCGTACGTTACTACGTACACTACACACACTACTCTCTCTCTCTTCTCTCACTCTACTCTCTCTCCTCCCTCCTCCTCTCTCTCTTCTTCTACTCTCTCTCTCTCTCTCTCTCTCTCTCTCTCTCTCTCTCTCTCTCTCTCCCCCCACCTTTTCCTCCTCTTTCCTTCTCTTATTACTCTCTAATAACTTTTTTTACTTTTCTCCTCTTCTCTTCTTTGATTAATTTGGCCCCGATTACTTTCAACTTGGTATTAGAGCCTCAAAGAAAAGGTAAAGCATCAAAGAACATGTGTGTGAAGATATGATATAGGGCTGATGTCATTTGTATGGTTAGATGACATCAGTATGCCCTAAAACCGTAGTTTTTCCAGCAATGATTGGGTTGATCAAGGTGAGTTCTTTTTGTGATTTCTTGATGTAGATCATATGTTGATAGAAAACACAGATCACAGGTGGATTAGGGTTTGTACATCCCAGTCAAGCAAACATTGGTAGTGTTGTTTCCAAGGTATGATCAGACCTGAGGGTGTAATCAGATCTATAGATCCTTTTTTTGAAGATACCTTAGGATGTAACTTGACCTCAACTGTTGATTAAATCTGAGGGTGTAACCACAGTAAATGATGCCTCAGCAAACATAAAATATGGAGCAATCTGGACTCCAAAATTACCACAATTAAATTTGATGGAAATTATTATTTAGAGTATGCCAGGTCTGGTGGAAAGAAAAAATGAGGTAATACTAAAGGTAGAGAGGAAAAAAAAACCAAATCTCAAGGATCCTAAAAATGCAAATTGGGAAGCCGACGATATGGGAATTACAAATTGATTATAGGGAATTATGAATTGGTGATTGTATTCTATACATGCTAATTTGAGTCAAACTTTTATGAACCTCAATACCTCTGAAGAAATATGGGATGTAATTGTTGAGACTTATTCCCAAAAGAAAAATATTGCAAGATTTATGAGCTAGAGCAACAAATCAGTAATTTCAAACAAGGGGACTTATCAATGAGAGATTATTATGCATGTCTGCATGGTTTTTGAAATGAAATGAGTAATTATCAGCTCATATAGTGCTCATCTTGTGGAAAGGAACAAAGAGAAAGATTAGAACAAAGGAAAAATTTTGATCTTCTGAGAGGAGTTTATGGAGAATATGAATCAGTTAGGGTAAATGTTCAAGGTGGTGAGAGTTTATAATCACTTGCAACTGTTTTCTCTCTTCTTCTATGTAAGGAAACTCGTTGCAAAATTATAGCAGGGCCTATAGGCAAAATAGAAAGATTTGCTCTACTCTCACATTCAAGTGGTAATCAATGTGGAGGACATTTTTAGAGTCGAGATGGAGGCCATGGTGGTTGACGTGGTCATGGAAGTCCCACTTTAGAGAATGACGCATTAAAGTGCACCCACTATGGGAAGAGTAAACAAACAAAGGATACGTGTTGGAATCTGATTGGACACCCCAAACGTAATGTTTCTTGAGCAAATTCAGCAACAATAGTGAAAGAGATGCTCCTGCCATGCATGGGTAGCAAGATACTACTGCCTTTTGAACTTGAAGAAGAGTTGATGACTATTCCTGAAAGAGAGCTTCTTGATCTCAAGCAGCAAGCGTCCAGCCGAGACCCTCCTTCTTCTAAATCCCATGTTGCCCAAACAGGTATATTTGCATCAGCTCATCATGCCTACATAAATTCATCTAAAACCCCTTCGATTATTGACTTGGAGCTGTTGAACATATGACTGTACGGCTGATCTTTTTTTCTTCTTATATTCCTCGCTCTAATCAAGAATTTGTTAAAATGGCATATAGTTCTCTTATTCGAATGAAAGGGAAGGAAACCATATTTGTAACCCCTTTTGTTAACTTGTCCTTCACCCTGCATGTTCCCAATCTTTCTAGTAACCTCTTGTTAGATAGTAATCTCACAAAAACTTTAAGCTTCGTGTAACCTTTTTTCCCCTCTTATTGTGTCTTCTAGGACTTGATGGCAGGGAAGACAATTGGGGTTGATCGTGAGGATGGACGATTGTAACTTTTGGAGCCTCCAGATCATGCCTTGGCAGCAACCACATCTTCCATTGCTAATAAAGAAAGGGTGTATTTATGGCACATCTGTCTTGGTCACGCATTGTCTTTTACATTGCGTTCTTTATTTCCCAAAATGTTTGAATATTTGAGTCAATTGCAATTTCAGTGTGAAATTTGGGAGTTGTCCAAACATCGTCGAACTTCATTTCCAAGCAGCATTAATAAAAATGAATGATACTCATTTTTCTCTCATACACTCTGATGTGTGGGGTCTTACTCCAATTGCCTCTGTGCTTGGTTTACGTTTCTTCAATACATTTGTGGATGATTCTAGATTAATAATTATTTATTTAATGAAACATAAAAGACAAAGTTACTAATTTATTTCAAGTTTATCACAAAATGGTTAAAACGATGCATAAATTAAAGTTTTACATTCTGACAATCGGGGTGAATATGTGTCAAACCAACTCAGAGATTGCCATATTGATCAAGGGATTGAGTTCCAAACAACATATACATACACACCTCGACAAAATGTTATTACTGAGAGAGGAAAAATAAGCACTTGTTAAAATCAACTGAGCTCTCGTACTAGAGATGAAGGTCCGAAAAAATTTAGCAGTTCTCACTGCTGCCTCTTTAATAAATCGCATACCATCTCGTGTTCTCCAGGGCAAAACTCTTGTTGAAATTATTTATCCAAACTCTTGTTTCTTGTACCTCCCCAAAGTGTTTGGTTGCGTATATTTTATCCACATCCTTGGTCCAAAGAGGGGCAAGCTTGATGCTAAAGCCGTTCCTCGGATATCCATCTCATAAAAAAGGATTCAAGTGTTATGACCCTATTAACAAGGTCCGTTATGTCTCCATAGATGTTACTTTCTTTGAATCTGTTCCATACTTCTCATATGCTGGTCACGAATATTCTCTTTAGGGGGACAATAAAATACATTGTAGTGAAGAGAGCACATTTTGTAGTTCCCCTTGCTATTCTCACACCAATTTTATTTGAAGGGAATGGTGCATCTGAAAATAATGGTGTACACCCAAAGAAAGAGTTAAAGACTTATATCAGAAGAAAGAAGATGGTAAGACCCGAAGTTCGCCACAATTATACCCTAGATGCCAACACATAATTAGGAATTGTTCTCGACTCAGGTAATTCTTTCACTTTCTTTGAGAGACCTAATGTGGACTTACCCATTACTGTACGCAAGGATAAGTGGTCATGTACTTAGCATCCAATAGCGAACTTTGTATCCTATACTTCATGGTCTTCTTCTTATTATACCTTCATATCAGCCATGTCTTCTATTTGAATACCTTCCTGTGTTGTAGAGGCTCTTTCACAACCTCAATAGAAGGCGACTATGGGTGATAAGAAGCGAGCACTTGAGCAAAATAATACATAAGAAATGACCAACCTTTTTAAAGGGAAGAAGGTTGTAAGATGTTGATGGGAATACACTATGAAGTACAAGGCTGATGGCACCATTGAAAGGTATAAGGCTAGATTGGTTGCAAAGGGTTCCACTCAGACTCCTAGTGTAGATTACCAAGAAACATTTGCCCCTGTAGCCAAGTTGAACATTGAGTATCAATCCTTCTCTAGCTAATAATAAATCTTGGACTATCGACCAAGCTAGATGTAAAGAATGCTTTCTTGTACGGAGACATCTAAGAAGAAATATATATGGCCATGCCTCCAAGCGTAGTTACTGGAATCTGTCACCCAAGGTCGCGATGAATTTCAATTCCATCACTTACATAATATTGTTTCTAATATTTATTGATTCTCAATTCCATAATTTTTGAACCTCGATTCTGCATTTGTTGGATGTGGATTCCACATACAATGAAACTCGATTCGATTGTTTTCGAATCCAGATTCCTGAACATCAAGTATCATGCTACATAGATGCAAGAAACCATGAATTAATCAAACATCGAATCTTGCTTCCCCCTTCATATGATCTCGAATTGGTTTTTTTTTCTTGGAATCACAATACCACAAATCAAATATTAATGAATCTGTGACTTATGGAATGGTTGAAATAGATTTAGATTTGAGTTATTTGGAAACTAGGCAGGAGACAATTGTATCCAATAGTTCATATGCGCTCCAAATAATAATCTAGTGACTGCATTGTTGAAGTATTGGTTCCATAAATCAACTTTCAAATGCAAATGTCTAGAGATAAGTTCTCAACAAGTATCATTCTAATGTCTTTTGCAGGCAACAAATGCAAGTATAACTTGGGCGTGGAGCACTAAAATTAAGAGAATTTGGGCCTTGTAATGTTTTTTTGGGTAAATCATGGTAATGTTAAGAATTGAATACTCCATATCTTCACCCCTAGTATCAAAGCCACATACTGCAACACAGACAACACCATGTCACAAACAAAATCCTATTTTGAATTATAATAATGAAATCAAAATCACATTTTAAAAATACAGGACATAATATTTATATCTTTTGGAGATGATTTCCCTAAGTGGACTATGAGCATCTATTAATTTACCTTACTTCTGATATTGTTTGTGGCTCAATAATCAATACATTAACTTTAAATCTAAGGAACCCTTCTTCAAGTTTTAAAGACCTCTAATCTCAATTACTTGATAAGGTTCTAAGTCCTTAAGGTGCGAGATGTTGTTAATGTAGGAATATTGATCCTAAGGGGGTTGAAACTCGACCGCATAGAGTTATAAATCTCGATTACCATGCAATAGATACATTTGTAGAAATAGGATATCAGAAGTAAAAGAAGCTTTGAAGACAATGAAGAAAGGAAAGGCTTTAGGACTAGATGGTATCCCTATAGAGGTTTGAAAGTGCATGGGGGAGATTGCCATTGACTGGCTGATCAAGCTGCTTTGAGAACAAAGAAAATGCCAGATAGAGGAAAAGTATTGTCGTACCTATTTACAAGAATTAAAAAGACATACAAAATTGTGCGAACTATCGAGGGATCAAAATTATAAGCCACACTATGAAGCTGTGGGAGAGAGTGACCGAGTAGCGACTATGGCATGAAATGAGTGTACCAGAAAACCAATACGATTTTATGCTAGGGAGGTCAATAATTGAGGCTATTTTCCTACTTAAGCAATTGATTAAGAAGTTTAGGGCGAAGGTAAAAGACCTCCACATGGTCTTTATTGATATAGAGAAAGCTTATGATAGAGTATCAAGAGATTTAATTTGGTAGGTATTGAAAAAGAAAGAAGTCTTCAGATACTATATCGACTTTGTGAAAGATATGTACAAGGGAGTGCTAACTAGAGTACGAACAATTAGTGGAGAGACGAGTGAGTTTTCAATTACAATAGGTTTACATCAGGGGTCAGTGTTGAGCCATGTCTCTTTGTCTTAATTATGGACGACTTAACTAAGCACTTACAAGATGAGGTATCATGTATGTTTTTCATGGAAAACAGTTTTGATCGATGAGACTTGAACCTGCATCAACACAAAGTTAGAACTTTGGAGGGATGCTCTAAAATCTAAAGGTTTTAAAATTAGCCAAACTAAGACAAAGTATATGGAATGCAAGTTTAGTAATAATAAGAGTAGAGATGAGGTAGTTAAGATTGATGGTTGTGAAATACAAAAAAGAGCGCAACTTCGATATCTTGGATCGATAATTCAGGAAAATAGAAAGATTGAGGAAGATGTCGCATATAGTATTAAAAATGGATGGGCGAAGTGGAGATGTGCGACTAGAGTTTTACGTGATCGCCGTATATACTAATGAAGTTGAAGAAAAGTATCTATAGGCTCAAACCCGCTTTGCTTTATGGGGGAATGTTGGGCTGTCAAGAAACAACATACCCATAAGATGAGTGTAATTGAACTGAGGATGTTGAGATGGATGAGTGGCAAGACAAGAAGGGATAGAATGCGAAATGAATACATTTGGGAGAACCTAGATGTGACTTCAATAGGAGATAAGATGAGAGAAAGTAGATTTAGGTGGGCTGGCCATGTGTAGCGTAAACCTAGTACAGCACCTATTAGGAGGTCAAAGTTGATTCAAGCGGAAGGCTCAAAAAAGGCAAAGGGTATGCCCAAAAGGACATGGTTGGAAGTAGTGAGAAAAGATATGCAGACTTACGGTCTCCCTCTATGGCCCTTGATAGAGTAGAATGGTGGACTATGATTTGTATAGACGACCCCAAATAGTTGAGAAGAGACTCTGATAATAATGATGATTGACACGTAAAACCAATCCATGGATAGAGTAACACAGTAGCATAACTCAATAGAGAGAACCAAAATTCTTCATTGAGTAACATAACCAATCCATGGATAGAGTAACACAGCAACATAACTCAATGGAGAGAACCAAAATTCTTCATTGAGTGGGTAATAATAAACCCAAAAGAAAAAATAAGTAGACTCTCATATAATTATCTTTCATTTTTTACTATTAATTATCTTCATTTACATTTTCAAACAACTTCTTTGGTATCAACTAAAATAAGGCCCAAGTCGTATTCATTTCCAAGAAATTGGGGTACTTGAACCCAAGTATAGAGTAATATTAAGATTTGAAAGAAAATACTGAGAATTATTACTAGGCATGTCTGACACTATGCAACTGTAACATTTGATATCTCTATTTTACTTTTTCAATAATTAACATTTCACATTTGTCTAAGCAACAGAAACAAAGATAAATGACATCATCAAACAAATGACAATAAAAAAAAAAGGATCTCAGAATTTTCAAAAGTATTATTTTGAGATGCTGAACTCCATTCCCCGAAGTAAATCAACTTGATATCCATGGGAGTTATAAACATTTACTCTTCCATTTTTATTTTGTTTTTTGTAAGGAAGTTAAAACATTAACTTAGCCGAAAAAGCAAACATATAAAGAAAAGAGGAATAGGAGAGTACCTTCGTTGACTCTGCAAACAGACTTGTTCTATCACATAAATAAAAATAGACCAGAATTGCAGCAAATTCAGATCTGCAGATCACGATACACAGATAATTGAGGAGAAGTGCCAAGCGTTACTTAATAGCAAGAACACACTCTAAAGATTAAAAGCACATACATGGCTCTTAATGTTGCTCTGTTTTCAAGCAAGAATGCCTCATCCATCACCAAAAACCTGGAAATTCAAGATAAGGCCAGATACTATAAGCATGAAGTGTACACTCCATTCAGGATAGTAAATATATCAGTTTCTTGTCAACGGTAAAGTCAGGGAGTTGCTTTGTCTCAAATTTTGGAAAATACAAAAGAAAAAGTAAACAATTTTGCTGAACCAATTTTCTTTGTGCAAGCCCAACCTGACAAAATTTCCTCTTAATGTTGAAACATGAGATTTCGAAGCAGGTTGGAATCCTCCCTCAAGCAAAACAACCCGTTCATCTTCTTTTGCTGCTTCATTACCCAATTCAACCAGGTTTGTATCCGAATGCCTGCAATTCATCAATTCCAAAAGACCCATGAAATATTGGATAGAAGAAAGACCAGGATAAAGCATGCATTTCAAAATAAATTCAGGACAGCTCAAAAAATATAGTATTTCCACATATTGCTTCATGGCAAAAAAAGGAAACCTCTATACCGAAGACATTATTACAGATTTATGTTTTGACAACCAGTTTGGAAAAATCAATTATGGAGACTAGTACTGGATGTATGACACTACAGTAGCGGATTGCTGATGTAGCTTTTCCAAGTCAGAGACACAACCTTAAGTGGCAATGACCAATCATACAACGACCCACTGTATTAATTCTAAGAAACACACATGCATCCATGCATGCACACATACACACGCACACGTATGCACACACACACATACAATGGGTCAATAACTATAACTATAGTCTATAGTTACGATTGGCAGTGCATATTTACAATCTGCATATACCTTGCTCTAGCACTTTGTAAGCTCACTGAGCTCCACTAATACAATATTTTGTGAGGATTT
Organism: Amborella trichopoda; assembly: GCF_000471905.2. The sequence continues at coordinate 1,330,714 of NW_006497930.1, forward strand.
TGCTTTCTTTCTTCTTTTTTTTCCTTTTTGCCTCCTCTTGAATTCTAATGAGTTATGATGTTTGAGAAATGTGATGGGCGATCTTTATTTTCATGTGCATAATCAATCTTTGTCTCTAAAGATTTCAGAGATCTTATACACATAATATTCATTGGTTTTATGTAGAAGACTATTTAGGGGCCCTTGTGGTTGCTGTTTGGCAGCATCATGTAATTGTGTTATACGTAGCACCTTTGATACTGCACCTTGCTGTACAGTAGCATCTTCTACATGTCACTGCAAGTAACAAGTTTGTTGATGGACTTGATTGGTTGACCCTCTCACAGACATAACCATTCCCCGAACTTGGATTTACCTTATTGACATGTATTAATGATTTGGACATTTTATGATATGGGCTCACCACTAATGTCATCTTTCTCTCGCTTTGAGATTGAATTTGAATTTGAAAAGTCCTTTAAATTTGAATTTGAATCCTTTTCTTCCACCAAAGAAAAGTCTAGATCTTGGTTTTCTTTTTGGTTGTCCAATTCTTTGTTTTTTTGGTTGGTAAGGGGGCGGGGGCTTGATGCCTTTCTTCTCCCAGTTAGGAGGCTAGATCTAGGTTAACTTTAGCATAAGCCAATGAGATTTTCTGATCTAGGTTAACTTTAGCATAAGCCAATGAGGTTTCCTGATCTAGGTTAACTTTATTTTTTTCCATCATTCCAGTTTTATGCAATATTCAGTGTCATTAAATCCTACATCCATTTTCTTAAGGTCACAAGAGATTAGAAGCATGCATGACAAAAGAAAATCTAGAGTGTACTACTCACAGCACAGGCCACTTTGCAAACGCCCGTCACACACCAATTGCCATCCCCACATCTCATATGACTTGTTCATGTAATTTTTTTCCTGAATCCTTTACAAAGAAACATCCAAAGAACTTAGCTATTTTTCAATTAATTTGAACTTCCCTAAAGAATATCATATCATCCACAATGTGGAGGAAAATCCTTAATCTAACTCGACAACTCTCCTTTTCCCTTTTTTCATTTTCCTTTTAGATCAACATAGCTTATCCCCTTTCTCAAATCCTTGGTACTTAGGAAGTAACCCTTCTGGCTTTCTATGTACCAACAATAAATACACAACCCTCGTCCATGCAATCCTGTGAGCATAAAATAACCCTTATTAAAGTGGCAACAAACCTCATCTAAGTCAACACTCCAAAAAAAAAAAATCCTTTTCCAAGTCCTTTCCTGTAACTGACCCTAGGTTCAAGGATCTAAGATTTGAGTCAATCAACCCATGATCCAGTAAAGCTCAATAAAGATTCTGTCTCCCTCAAACAATACCAACTTGGCTTGGAATGTTACCAGCATCAACTTTGACAACTACATCTCTTCAAGTACCTTTCTACACCTAAGAAATAAACTAAATTTACGTGGCTAAAGGGATCTATTTTCTTGTTGCACAAGATTTGATATATTTTCTCATTGCACAAGAGAGAACACGATAAAAAGCATGGCATAAAAGCAATCTGCAGAAGAGGGAAGAGAAAAGAACGAACAAATTGGCAAGGGGGTTAAACCTGAAAAAAAATCTTATTCCGAGACTAATTTTTCTTTTAATCAAAATTTATTACTAAATTTCCCGTTTGCATAAAAGCCTTAATTAAAGTCCAATATTTAACCTAGAGGCATCTATAGATCCCCAATTTAATCCCAGTCCATTAGGAAACTCAAAAGATGCCTAAAATTCCATTAAGACAGTCTACAACTTATCATAGAATACATGGAAATTAAGCAAAAGATAATTCTTCATGACTAATAAAACATTTCCTAAACTTTCCCTAATTCTACAACACTAAATGACCAAAATGCCCCTAATGATCACTGCATCCCTTATATTGTGAAATGTCCTAGCCTACCGCAAATCTAAAACAATGCAAAGTGTTCTATTACCTGCTAGTCAGTATTCTAGTAAGGATATGTATTTCAAATTTTTAACAAACTTAGATTACAAAATCAAACACAATCAAATTCTTCAAATTCCAGGTACTTCAAAGGGAACTTTCACATGTCACTTCAATTACAGGCCACTTCCCCGAAGGAATTTAAGATGATGACTACAATTATTTCTCAGAACAGGAATATACAAAAGTTCATGACCAACTGTAAATTCGAATAGTCGAGTTACTTTTAGATGGTATTCATAGAACAAAAGAGAATCTTTAGATTAGATAACTGTACTCATTGTATTGACATGTTTTGCAAATAAATCTCAAAATGTTCAAGCCTGCCATTCTCAGCATGGCATCCTTCAGGAGTAGAAGGCCAATTAAAATGTGTGTATGTTTTATAATTCATTTTTATCAACTGAATGCAGGAAGAGTACAGGTCCCAAAATGAAGAAGTTTTAATATGACCATCAAAGCAATCAACCTGGAATTCAATTTCCTCTGTGAAGACCCCATGACATCCAAACAATCTGATATAAACCTAAGAACATGAACATAATGAACCACAAGCATTACAAGATAACTCACACTTTAGATATTGATGAAGTCTTCTTGCGTTCCAATATCTCAGAGTAAATCCATGCAATAAAAACAGGGAAAACTCCAAGGAAAAAAGAAACCTGTAATAAGAATTGAAATAAAGCCATGTATAAGCATGATGTATATTTATTATACCTGGTAGCATGAGAGGAACAGCCATAGAATAAATAAGAATCTAACCAACAAACTGAAGACACTCAAAACATTATGCTTGTTCACGTAATACAATTGAAACCCAATAATAATGGATATGAAACAGCAAGATGGCAGTTGAAACAAACCAATGACATCCAAATAATACTGGGTCTCACTAATTATTAAATGAGAAAAGAGAAATTGATTAAATTTTGTATTCTACACGATTAAAATTATCATGTCCTCCACATGCATGTTCACAATTTTGAGAACTTAAAATTTAATATATAATACCCCGCAGAATAATATAATATGGTCTGCCAAGATTAAAAAAGCACCTGTCTATCAAAAATTTATTTCAGTCCACAAACTTGCTTTCTGTTAATTCTTTGGAGATCATGTGTGTACAATGAAATAATATTCATGCAAGCGATAATTCAATTCATCTTGCCTTTTTTTTGTGCTTTTTGAAGGTAATTTGTGTGAGTATTGGTACGGACCGTAAAATTGAAAGTTTAATCTTAAGAAGGTGAAAGACTAGGACTTAATAATTTCAACCAAAAAAAAAAAGGCTAGGACTTAATAGTGATTAGGGTTTATTAAGGACTTAGCTAGATTTTTAGTATCTTTAAGATAATCTTGTTAGTGTTGGACAAGAAAAAGAATTGAGTAGAGTATTGGTTCTTGTAGAGATGAATGAAAAGTTTTTTTTGGGGGTGGATTCCCTCATAGGCTCTGGGAGAGAGCATAATGTCAATGTTCTTTTATTTTTCTGAGGTTTATTTAATTTCTCCGTGTGTTGTCTTATTACTTATTCACGAGCTTGTGTTGGAGATATAACTTCGTTCTTGGGAAAATTTAATTGATAATGGCAGTCTTGGAGATGACCAAGAATATTGCATTTGACCATTAATATTTATGGGAACTTATGGTCTTACTGAGGGTATGGCCCTTGATAGAGCAGAATAGCAGAATAGGATTCGTGTATCCAACCCCAAATAGTTGGGATAAGGCTCTGATGATGATGATGAATATAATGATGATGATGAACATAAATCTTTTCAAGACGTTGCATATTGTTTGTTGGGTTAGAATCTTCAAACTTGAGTACATAAATCTCATACTATTTGATATTTAACACAATAAGATATATATGAGAAGAATAATGGAAGGAGACATAGACTAGTATGGGAATAAAAACATTCCAAGGGAAATATTCATAACAAATGTATCATCTATTGTGATGGAATGACAAGTATTCTTTACTAAATAGAAATGTATCTAACTAGGCATCTTCATTGTATGGTTAGCCTACAGAGATAAAATTCTTCATATTGCTTGCTTGTCCAACCAAATAGGTTTTTTTTAGATCACTTAAGGCTATAGTTTGGATATACTTCAGAAACTTCCTTAATGGTGCGTTTGGCAACTAGAAGATGTGGTTTTGGAAACCACATCTTCTAGTACTATAGCAGTTCCCTATTTGATAACAGGGGACTGATGCATGATACGTGGATATTGCGGTATTCACTTGACTTATATTGAAGGATAAAAAGTGGATATTGCAAGTTCCATTTGTAATCATGGAATTTGCAGTCTCTACCACGTATTACAAGGCGGCTTGCAAGTATTGATTATAAGCAAGATGAAATTTTGTTTGACCAAGATGATGTTGAGTACAACCCTTTTAATGATCATGCTCTACGAGATGAGTCGAGTTAATCGGAGGTATAGGCGGCACTCAAAATCTATAGATTTAAAAGTAGTTATTCCTGATTTTGAAGGAAAATTGCATATGCCTTGAGTTGGAGAGCATCACTTTTGAACACTATGGGAGATATGGTGAAAGGTTTCGAGTGCCTGCATCACTGAAATGTTGATGATGATGATGATTTTGAAGAGATTTGGGTAAAGTGCCAAGGTGGAGTTGCAGGAGAATATGTGGTACATGATGGGTTTTTCTTGAAAGGGAATCAATCATGCATTCCTGCTGGTTCTCTTAGAAAGGCCCTTATCTCAAAGCTATATACGTGGATGGAGGGGGTGTTTTGGGGGACACTTTGGGCAAGACAAAGCCAACGCGTTGGTGGAGTCTAAGTATTATTGGCCCAAACTTAGGTGAGATGTGGCTAGGCATATGAAGAGGTGCAAGGTGTGTCGAGTTGCAAAGGGGCAGTGTCAAAACATAGGTTTATATTTTCAACTTCCCATTCCCAGTGCACCATGGGAAGATGTTAGCATGGACTTTGTGTGAGGTCTTCCACTGGCTCAACAAGGTATGGACTCTATATTTGTTGTGGTTGACAGGTTTTCAAAGAAAGCCCACTTCATTAGTTGCAAGAAAACTCTAGATGCAACTCATGCAGCCAACTTATATTTCTGTGAGGTGGTCAGACTTCATGGGATTCCCAAAACGATTACATCGGATAGGGATATCAAGTTTCTTGGCCAATTTTGGGGAACTTTATGGCTTAAGATGGATACCAAGCTACAGTTTAGCAGCTCTTATCATCCACAAACTAGTGGTCACACGGAGGTTAACCGAATCCCTAGTAACCTACTTTGGAGCATAGTGGGTGATAAGAAGAGAGAGTGGGACCTGGCTTTGCCATAAGCCGAGTTTGCTAACAACAGTTCCGGCAATAGATCAACCGGTAAGAGCCCATTTGGGGCCGTGTATGTGTAGAATCCTACCCATATACTGGACTTGACTCCTTTACCAACTTATGGGGAAGGACACTTGGATGATGACAGCCTCACAGTATGATTGAGCACATGAAGGTTATCCATAACCAGGTTCGAGCTAATTTAGAGATTGCCACTACCAAGTACGAGGAAGCTGCAAACAAAAATAGGTGATTCAAAGAGTTTCAAGGGGTGATTTGGTGATAGTTTGTCTACGCAAAGTTTAGCTCCATGTGGGCAAATACAACAAGATCAATAATAGGAAGATCGGACCATTTCGGGTGTTGAAGAAGATGGGGAGTAATGCCTATACGATCAACCTTTTAGCTGAGATTGAAACCTCGAATGTGTTCAATATTGTTGATCTTTTCGAGTACCACAAACCCAAAGTCGCAATAGAAGAAGAGTTGAACTCAAGGTTGAGTTCATCCCAACAGGGGGAGAATGGACCTGAATGTCCTTTAACTAGTCAAGAAGTTCTCATCGGCCTTTTGATCTAATCAATCTATCCTTTGATGACACCTTTTATGATGATCCACATTCCCAGGTCGCAAGGAGATCTGGGAGGGGAAGACCAACTTTTTGAAGGAGTTTGTTGCTGTTTTTACATTCTATTAGTGATTTCCAGCATTTTAATTGAGGTTAGAGGTAATTTAGTGACCTTTTATGCTTTGATTTAGGTAAAGGGACTTATGGGTATTCTTATAATGTTTTAACTTAAATGAGGTTAGTTGTGATCTTTTTTAATTATAATTTAATAAGAGGGCATGGAGTGTTACAGTTTCTCTCACTTTTGGGACGTGAGCAGTACGAGGCCCTATCTAGGGTTTTGGGGTCCCTTCTTTGTACACTCAAATCTGGCCTGTTTTGATAGTCTATCGAATTGTTTTTGCCTTTTTTCTCTATTTTCCTACATCAAAAAGTCACCAAAAAAAATGCAAGTGTCCATGGTGGGAACCAAACCTAGTTTGTCACTGAGCTTAGCACACTCCAATCACTCCATTAATTAATATTTTACATGATAAAATAACAAAAAAGTTTAGACACACAAAATATTCATAAACAAAATACTCAGGTGCAACAAAGTTTTTCAATTATAAGACCTGGCAACTGGCTGTTTAGTCGGCAAGTTTTACCAAGTGGAAATCAAGTTTAATAACCATTTTAGCATTCTGCACAATGCTCAAAATTTAAGCTAGGAAGAGATATTTTGGAGGGATTATTTGCGAGCATCAGGGGGAAATGATATCAAACCTTCAACTTATGCAAAGGCTCAAACAACTCGTGTTGATATTGTATAGAAGCTTATGGATTTCGGACATATGCATTAGTGAGATTTTTGTGCAAGCTTCCTTCTCATCATCTACTTAAGCAGATCATTAAGCTATCTCCATTTTGTGCTGTACATCGAGTTATAGACATCACTCAAGGAAGTTCAAGCTCTATGAGATCAGTGAGAGGCTTATATAGAGAGACATCAGTGGCATCTGGATTGCTTCTAATCCAATGTTTTATGACCAAATTGAGCATGTTTAAGTCGAGCATATTTTATTTCAGACTGGTATTCTTTCGTTATCTCACATATGTGCTAGACTTTAGCTGGCGGACATACATTCGCAAGACAAGGCTCCTCGGAAAAAACTTCCACTCATTAATATTTTACAATGATCCCCAAAATTCGTACGATTGCATTTTGTGCAAGTAGTATCATATTTTACAATGATCCCCAAAATTTGTATGATGGCATTTTGTACAAGTAGTATCTATTTACCATTGTAGTTTGTTCTAGGAAAAGTTTTGCTTCCACCCCTCAAGTACTCATGTATCGATGGAATTTGATCCATGTTTGTCATGTGAAAACCATGTGCTTCTCAAAATGGTCTCTTAATTTAATCTCTTCGACCCAACTAGAAGTTAATAGAACTCATTGATCTCATCCTTGAGATTTTACAAGAAGGAAAACAAAACCCTCATACATTCAATGCATTTCAGGTTTTCAACCTAAGGATAAATCAAGAGTCCCTAAAAAAATGCTCTTATTCTCTTCATGCCAGACATGGCCCAAAGCGTGATAAGACTTCCATTTCCCTATCCTAAACCACCCGTACTAACCTCCATCCTGACCCTGGAAATTCTCTTCTGTACCCCTGCTATCCTGTTAAAATTAAACCCACCGAACTCTATCACCCCCACCGAAATTGGTCATACTCAATTTCCAATAAAATCCAATTCCTCCAAACTTGCAATGCCACAGCCCAATGAGGCCATATCAACCACCTTCAGTCCCCTTTTCCACTTGATATTAATTACAGCAAGTTACAAATTTTCTTGTCTTCACAGCCCGAGTCAAATATTACAAATACTCTTGGAGAAAATTCAACAAGCATACAGTGCAAGCACTATTAGTAAGGCAAAAGCGCTAGCTACAAATCTATCTCTTCTACAATAAGTCATGAGAAGATGAGCTAGAGGATTCACAAATGAACATCCAACCTTCAAGAAGTTAGTGAAATAACAAGAGGTTACAATCTCAACGATGTTCTTCCTGTATGCTATATACGACATTGTTACACAAATACTTCAAAACTATAAATTGTTTCAATTTTCTACAATGTTGGATACTACTTGCAATGTTGTTGTTTATTAAAAGCAATGAGTAATCTTTCAATTATATTCCTGTTTTACAGTTCCTCAACGAGGTTAGATTGATTTGAAAAGCAATGGCTCGTGAATATTTAGATAGGTCCTATATGCCTTTCCTTGATTAGACCAATAGCCCCAAAAATAAAATTGGAAATTCCATCCCTTGAAGGAGTCATTTTCTATTGGAATACTATGGTTAAGGCTGAATTGCTTATCCATTGAGAGTGCTAACCCCCACCAAAAATGAAAAACCAACTTTCCCAACAATGATTGTGAGAAATTTTCCATAAATTCCAGTTCTGGAGGAGGAAGAATGGACTCCATTAGTCCCCTCAATCATATGAATTTGCATGGTCACTGCTATGACCCTAAAAATATAGTTATGCGATCCAACTCTGTCAAACAAACACATCCCAAATTTCAAGTTAGGATAGTTCTTTGACTATCCTTTTGTCAGACACCACTTTCAATGCCATCTTTATTATGCCACTGAAAGTATACTCTTTGCCTATGCAATAAAGGGATTGGTCAAGCGAACAACACTTAGGTTAGACTACATAAAACTCGTGTTTTTGGGATTTTTTCATCCATTGAGATATCCGTTCCTCATATTACATGAAAATTTTTCACACATCTTATGTGTCCTGTTTTGGTGAGTTCCTCGTTTTCCATTGACATAAATCAATTTCCAAAGGGGCTCAAAACTCAAACTTGACGACCAACTAGGCCAACCTAGTCGACTCAAAAAGGCCCTATTAGTTTTTCAATTTGTTGTGTTAAATTAAAAATGCAACACCACGTTGCAATTACATATAAAAATAACTATATATATTTCAACCACTAATAATATTCTAAGGAAATATTTACAAGATACTAGAAGAGTTGAGTTGTTTTTACAACTCTCAAGCTTTTGTTCATTGATTCGGAACTCAAAGTTTACATAAAAACTGTATGTCTGCACTATATAATACCGTTTACTAGCATACATAGCACAATATCTTCACAATGTTCCCTTTATCATATAAGTTACAAATATCAAGCCGCAATAGCCCTTGATCAATGTTCAACTTTACTCAAATAAAGCATTTAGAGGCTAGAAGATCGACAAACCAAGATCTGCTTGATTGTTAATGCACACAAATTAATTCTTTATAATGCACCTAATATTAGCTGAAATGGTGGTAACCTCGAAAACAAGGTCCATTATGATAGTTCCCCAAGAATACGCCAGATGTATGGATAGTGCACAACCCATATTGGAATAATATTCCAATTCAGGCCAATCAATAAAGCTGAGGTTATAGTTGAAGCAGCCAGTAGAAAACCCGAATAACTAGTTACAGTAGGTATGAAGGAGCTGAATGAGATATGTTCTTTTCTTCTTCTTTTTTATAAGAGTTAACTGTATTGCTATCTCTTATCAAAAAAAGAAAAAAAATGAGATATGTTCTTTATCATACATTATCAGTATACATATACATTAAACCTATACAACCATATTCAGAGAGATCTGAATTCTGAAGAATCACTAAACGTATAAAATGCTGACATTTTAACCTTCTTCCTTATTGACCAATATATCAGAACAAGGAAAAAACCGAGCAATAATCCAAAAGCGAAGAATTGAATTTTGGGGACACGCCAAACGACGTACCTGTCCAGGGGTTAAGGGTCCAGAAACTACCATCTTGACCTAAACCCAACAAACAAATAAAATTACCACACAATTTGAATAAAATAAGCCAAAAGAGATAGAGAGAGAGAGCTTCAAACTGCAATTGAGAGAGAGAGAGAGAGCTTCAAACTGCAATTGAGAGAGAGAGATAGAGCTTCAAACTGCAATTGAGAGAGAGAGATAGAGCTTCAAACTGCAATTAAGAGAAAGAGAGAGAGAGAGAGAGAGCTTCAAACTGCGATGCCACCGTGACCGCAATGTGTAAATAACTAACAAAACTTACCAGCAAATTGATCCAATTCAACGCGACTGTCCTCACAAGAACTCTCTCGAATGAATCATATGTAAATGGATCCCAGCTCTCTCGAAAACCCTAAGTAAGGTGGAAGAGGAGAAAGCATTTAATGGTCAGATCTAAAGCAATGGAGAAAGCGGTGTTTGCTTGAGGAAATGGGAAGGGAAGATGAGCAGACATCCTTTTCAGTTGGTTCCCGAGTCGCTCAAAAAACATATAGGTGAGGAGACAGAGAAAGAGAGAGAGGGGTAGGTTAAATTAATAATATAATAATAGACAATAAAATGAGATTCCTTCACCAAATGCATAAATAGTAGGCCATGAAAATGGCTGAACCTGCAAGCGACTGTGAAGGAACAACGGCCACCTGGTTGGGTTTGGTTGGTCGTTACATAAGGAAAATTGTTTCATGCGGGCTAGACCGCATGACTACATCTGCGGTCCAAAAAAAAGTGTAAAGCATCCATCTTAATAAGTTACCTCTAAAAAAAACAATGGAAACTAACGGTCCAAATGTTTTCTTACTAAAATTATTATTACTAGTTTTTAAATTTTATTTATTTATTTATATTGATGATCTCTATGTTAAAGATTATATATCCTTCAAAATTAAGTGAAAAATTTCAAAAATATATTTATTAAGAGGCCCGCATTTCTACATATGCGGGTTTGGCTGCATAGAAACCGGATCGGTTTCATGATTGGGGTGGTGCATCCTCTATTCAAATGCCACCCCTGTCCAAAAATCTAGCTTGCATGGAATTTTGCATGTCAAGGATGGATTTTGGATATGAATCTTTGGCAAAGTATGGCATGATATTATTTACTTTTAGTACAAGATGGTCACTCAATTAATCTTTTGACCATTGGATGTGAAATCGGCATTTCTTCCATTGATTAAGCTCAAACTTCAAAAGAATTTGTTTCGGGCTCTGTGACACACCCAATCTATCAAATTTCACATCGAATGGTTGTAATTGTGACCATGTTGTATCAAAAGCAAATGATCTCATTGTATACAATCTTGAAATAAATAGCTCTAAAAATAGGCTATTTTAAACTTCCAAAAAGTTTATTAAGGTTGACACCTTAAAATGTAGAATTAAGGTGCATTTCTAAAATTCTTCGAAAGACGTAGTTTTGATATTGGAAAAACATGTAATTAATCATCTCGACATCGAGACGTATAGATATGGACAAAAAAAAAAGATTTCAAGTCTTAAAAATAGTGCATCTGCACATTATCTAGGTCGTCCATTTTCAAGTTTTTCATGTGTTAATATATCTGCTTGATTTGAACCTTTTTAGTTTAAAATTTTATAGTTAGAGATAAAAATATATTCTTGCACCATCCTAAGAATTTCGACACCAAAATTGTATATCATGACAAATTTTGGAGGTGCATCTTAATTTGATTGTTTAAGGTTGAAACCTTATACAAACCACACCCTTTAAACTTAAACGTTGCATCTTAAGCATTTATTTATGGGTGTGGTTTGTAGGGAAAGGTTTCTGTGCTTCCCCTACAGTATAGAAGTTCTATCCTCCCCTTACTATCCAGCCGTTCAATTTTGATCAAGAGAGCCACTCTCCATTTGATCATAGATCCGACGTTTCAAAGTATTTTATTTTTAGTTTTTTTTTTTTTACAAATTGTATGAATATGAAATTTGGTACCTGACATCTTCTCATTGGGGCGCACCTATAAAAAAAATATTAAAAATAATTTTTTGATAAAATATAATGACCAAAATACCTCTTGAAACTCTCAGGGGTATTTTGGTTATTTCATTTTATTGAAAATATTTTTTTATATTTTTCACTAATGCGAGTTTAATAGAGGAATGGACGTTTAAAATTTGGTATGAAAATAGTTTATAAAAAAAATTAAAAATAAAATAGTGTAGAGACGTGACATTGTGATTGGGGCATTCTTAACCCTCCATTCAGAAAGGACGGTTAGATAAGGGAGAGGATAGAACTTCTATGCTATAGGGGAAGCATAGAAAGCTTGCCCGCGGTTTGTATAGAGTCAAGGCTCCAAACAATCAATGTAAACCGCACCTTCAAATAGTGTCAAGAAATGTGGTTGCAATATTGGAAATCTTTGTGATAGCCTTAAAATATTTTTTCATCTTTAATTATAAAATTTTAAACTTTAAAAAAATAGTGTAGACAGAGCAAATCTATGAAAGTATTGAAAATTGACAGTAAAAAAATGAGTTATAAGATGCATTATTTTCAAACCTTGAAATCCTCTTTTTTTCATGTCCATGTATCTTGATGTCAAGATGATCAATTTGATGTTGTTTGGGCATCAAAACAACATCTTCTACTAGTGAAAAAGGCTCAGCTCTATATAAATTATTTCCTTTATTTATTCTCATATTATCATCACCATGTATTTTTTTTTTATATGGAAAATCATAAAACGAAAGCATATATGCACTTAAAATAACTTACAATATAATCTAATCATAAAATGACCTGGGCCTAACATTTGATAAGGGAGCACAAGAACTAATATTTGAAAGATGCAGTTAACATAAGGCCATGAAATTAAGATATTAAGTAGAGCTCTATACCTCGAGAAATCCCCTAGAAAATGTAGTTTAGGTGAGGAAAATCTCATATTTGCCAAAAGTTACATTTTTCGCCCAAAAGATGAGCAAATCTGGCAGATTTATATGTCCTTAAATATGTATGGTCAATCAATATAATATGTGATAAGATAGAGTACATCTAGAGTTTAATTTATTTATTTTTTTCTTCAGATCAATAATTGTTAAAATCGAAATAATAATAATTTTTAATACATGGCCTTTTCTACTTATAATCTGAAAGTATTAGAGTATGACTACACATGCCTCATGATGCTCCTACTCTTTTTCCTTTTTTTAATGGATTTAAAAACTATGTTTGATTTTTGTAACAGCCTTACATTTTAGTGGACAAAAAATTTGAAAAAAAGTTTTGGTGCACCATGTTCACATTTGGTCTCATTCCAAAATCCATCTCGGAGATGTACAAGGCACCAACCTTGTGAAAAAAGAAATTTAATTTAGACTTAAAAAACTATGTGGTTTGTACAAGGCACCAACTTTAAATAATCAAAGTAATGCAGACTTCCAAACCCCAATGTAGTTTTAGTATGGCAAACAAATTGCAAAGACTTGCAAAATCTATTTTCATATCTAATTATGAAATTTAAGCTCCAAAAAGGACGCAAAGCAAGCACCTCTATTGACACTTGAATATGAATTGTCTTGTTACAGGATGCACTATTTCTAAAACCTGAAATCTTCTTCTTCTTTCTTCATGTCTAAATCGATGTTAAGAAGATCAATAAAAGGTTTTCTAGAATTGGAATAAGGTTTTTCAGAGGGGTTTGAGAGACATCATATTTGTAAAATATAAAGTTGGCACATTTTGCAAAAAAAATTCTAAAAATATTATTTTAAAAGAATTAGAATAAATAATCTAAAAACAATACGAAACAAAGGTACAAAAATTATCTATTTTAAAAATTCAATGACTGTTTTTCCACATTGTGGGGGTTATCAACCCATAAAATTTCAAGTAAAAAATCCCTACTTATAAGGAGATCGCACTTAAACATTAAATTGATAACTCCCTAAGAAGGAGCTGGCACTTTATGAAAGAAAGACCTATGTGATCTTTTGGAGGAAATACAATTTTTTTTTTTTTTAATAATAATCACCCTTTATGTTTTTGGCAATAAGACCACTCACAGATGACCTTATTACAAACAATAGATATTCCAAAAATAAATAGCACATCAATAAAATAAACCTCAACTACTTGATGTCATTCATATAACCTAATACTGTGTTTGAGAATAAAGAACAAGTAAATAAAAGAAAAGATGCCGAAGATTACCTCAATTGGGCTTTTTATACCCCACCCCGAGTCACCACATCCAATGGTACTGGATCTGCGGTCTAACTTCAATCTCGAACCGGGATAGCTGATTTCAGCCAAACTAGGTAACCACTCTTAAAACCTCTACTAAACCTTAACACCCAAAATTAACTTAGGCTCCTTCTAATTTTTCTAACCTTTAGTTTCTTCTTACGTCTAGAGAGGAGAGAGAGTACTATCAAGGGTTTTAGAAAGAGAAAGTTAGAGAGAGAAACATAAAGGAGAGAGAGTGTGGGGCATGCCCCTCTAGAAGAGAGAGATGAGAGAGAGATTAAAGGAGAGAGAGTGTGTGTGTAGAGATGCGGGAGAGCACCCATATTTATAGTGAATATTTATGTTTAGAGTTTATTACGGTTTTTTCATAGTTTGCCTCTTTCATGAGATTGAATCTTGGCCGTTGATCAATGTGACTTGTGAGGTGAGAGAACTGAGTTATCCATTCCATAGATGGGCCATCAACATTATGGAAGGTGCTTGGACCATTATCCCCCTTTCCTTAAACCATTTCCCCATCAATATATTTAAATAAAATAAATATCATGCATTCCATAAAATTGCATGATCCATCTCACATATTACATAAGGATATGTCAAACATTATCAAACAAATAAATACTAACAAATATAAATAAGATAAGGTCAACATTTACTATCTATTCAAATTGACCATATCCCTTTAAAGCAAACTTGCCATAAAACAAAATAAGCCATGGTCAATATTTCCCTTCCAAGATATGACCACATGCCACAAATCAAAGTTACCATAACTTGAAGACTTGAACACAAAACAAATAAAAGAATCCAGAGGGGTGGGGCGTGCCACCCCTATGTGGCACATGTGGGCCCCCATGCAATTTTATAAATAGTTTTAAATTTGAATAAAATAATTTAATATATATATTTGAATTTTTTTACAACTTTTTAAAATCAATAACTGTATTTTTATAAGTCCAAAAATCATTGAAATATTCATAAAAACTCAAATAACAAAACTAAAATCATTTCAATAATAAAATGAATACAATTAAATTAATATGATGGCAAAATGATCAATATGGTTTTAGGAATGCAATATGTAATTATGGGGTACTCCACCTTCAACTATAGACTACATACCACACTAGATTTATCGAACCGATCCAGTATTTCCCATGACCTACAGTCCAAGTAGGGGCTCATTAGCGGGTCACCAAAGTTAGGTTGATGATTCAAGGGGTCGCAATCCTAATCTGTGGATAACAAGACCTCCTCCAGAGACGAGTTAAGGTCACCACAACTTGATGCGACCACAACTCTATGGTGCATAGGGATATCTCTCGCACATGCATATGCTTCACCCAAAGGTGGATATCTGGCTTTTTCGAATGATCTATCGATATGCATGCGGTGTGATAGAACATGGATGAGGTTTTGGCCCCCGTCTCAGTAGGCCTACCATCACACATAATGGTCACACATTCCCTCGGCTCACTCATCTAGGCATAAGCTCTGACATCATCAAGGGCTAACCCAAAACCCTTCTCGGTTAATTCTTTATGCCCAAGTACATTGGGTTTTCCAACCGACTGGCCTAGATCGATAAGCACAGTCCGGTATAAGTAAACATCATTCGCATAGTGTGGTCCTCAAGGGACCACACTCCTACTGAGTTTATGTTTCACTATAATAAAAGTATTTCAATACACACTCATATGGCATTTAAAGGCAACATAAACCCAACATTTTTTATTTGGCCTTTGAAGGCCTTACATTCTTTCTTCCTCACTTTCTCTCATCCCCATTTCTCTCACATGTCTTACTAAAACATTAGGGACAACTCCCTTAGTCAAAGGGTCTGCAATCATCAAATCTTTAGATGTGTAGCTGATCTCGATCTCTTTCAATCTCACATCATTTCTCATGGGATAAAAATAAGGCTTAATATGCTTAGAGGTCTTGTAAAACCGAGGCTCCTTAGAGACACAAATAGCTGCAGTGTTGTCGCAGAAAATTCGTACTGCCTCACAACGTACAGGATGAAAATTAAGTTGATTAATAAACATTTTAATCCACACGCCCACATACTCAGATTCTATAGTAGACAAGGCCATAATATCTTGTTTCTTTGACTTTCAAGAAACTGCACCCCCTCAAAGCATAAACACATACCCAGATATAGATTTCGCATCATCTGGATTTGCAAGATAGCTTGCCTCTGAATATCCCTCTATTGCTATTTTAGTTCCTCCCTTATATGTGAGCGCATAGTTTATGGTTCCCTTTAAATATTTGAAAATTCTTTTTACAGCTTTCTAATGCTCCTCTCTTGGCTTACTTTGGAAACAGCTCACCAGACTCTTGACGAAGGATAAGTCAGGCCTTGTTCCCATCATGGCATATATAAGGGACCCAACTGCACTCCTGTATGGCACTCTCTCCATGGCTCTTGTATCCATGTCTTCTGTAGGACACATTTAATTACTAAGCTTCGTCTTTTTGTTAATTGGGGTAGACATGGGCTTACATATACTCATATCAAACTTTTCCAATATTCTCTTACAGAGGTTGCTTGAGAAAGTTGGATAGTTTTTTCTCTCATGTTTCTTATTATTTTAATGCCCAACACATATGAAGCTTCTCCAAGATTCTTCACATCGAAGTGTTGTGCAAGGAAATTTTTCGTCTTTACTTCTAAGGCAATTGAGCTACTAACAATTAACTTATCATCCACATATAACGATATAAAGACCACATCACTCCCACTGACCTTTTGATATATGCAATAATCCTCATTATTTGTGAAGAACCCTACAAGAGCAAGGGTCTCGTGGAATTTTATATACCACTGTCGCGATGTTTGTTTCAGGCCATAAAGAGATTTATTAAGTTTGCATACTCAGTTCTCTTTCCTTTTCTCCTCAAATCCCTCAGGTTGGGTCATGTAAACTTCTTCTTTTAAATCCTCATTTAGAAAGGTTGTTTTGACATTCATTTGATGAACTTCAAAATCAAAATGAGCAGCTATAGCTATAAAGATTCGGATGGATGAAAATTTGGCAACAGGGGGAAATGTTTCCTCATAATCTATCTCTTCTTTTTGAGTGAAACCCTTTGCAACCAACCTGGCTTTGTATTCTTGAAAATCCACTTACAACCAATAACCTTACACTTTTGAGGTAGAGGTACTAATTCCTATACATGGTTTTGGTTAATGGAAGCACATTCATCTTTCATGACTTCTACCCAGTATTCCCTTTCAATACAGGTCAAAGCTTCACGGTGAGTTCTAGGTTCTGAATCTGGATCTTCCTCAACCTTATCAAAATGTTCTCTAAGGTAGATAAATTGTTCTAAGTAAAGAGGTAGTCTATTGACTCGGTTACTTCATCCTAGTTCAGGTAAAGGTTCACTTTCTATAGGGAGTTCAGGATCAGGTTGGGTTGTTTTTGAAGTTTCAAGTTCAGGGTCTCGAACTACATCCTTGTTTCGGGTCCCCTCATAAAAGTCGGCTTGTTTTCTACTCACCCTTGCTTCAAGGAACTCTTCCTTGAAGAAGTGAGCATCGCGACTTTCAATGACCGCACATGTTTCAAGGTTATAGAATCGATACCCCCTACCATGATCTGAGTAACCAATGAAAATGGATTTCACAGTTTTGGGTTGCAATTGAGTTCTATTTTGATGTGGGATAAGGACATGGGCTGAGTAACTCCAAACTCTCAGGTTTCAAGGGAGGGAGTACGATATGTGAAATTTTCGTGAAGAGTAAGTGGGGTACAGCTTTTGTGGGAGTCTGGTTAAGGATGTAACATATTGTTAATACGACTTCTCCCTAAAATTCCAATGAGAGATTTGCATGTCACATCATACTCCTTACCATTTCCACTAAGGTCCTATTTCTTCTCTCAGCTACACCATTTTGTTCAAGAGTATAAGGCATTGTGTACTGATGGATTATCACATTTTCAATACACAATTCTTTGAAAAGATCAGATGAGTATTCCCCCCCTTTATCGGTTCTAAGGACTTTAATTTTCAGGTTGGTTTGATTCTCTACCTGGGCCTTATACGCTTTGAATTTTTTTGAGGCTTCTGATTTTGCATGAATAAGGTACATATGGTCATATTGCGAGTGATCATCTATAAAAAAGATAAAATATTTGTTTTCACTTTTGGTGGTCACATTCATATGTCTACATATGTCACTATGAATGATTTCCAATACGCTAGTAGCTCTTTTTACCCTAGTGGTATTTTTCCTTATTAATTTTCCTTACCCACAAGATTCGCACACTTTCGATAAATCTCCCTTATAATTTTGAAGAATCTCATCTCTTTTTAATCTTTTCATTCGTGTGATATTAATGTGTTCTAACCTCATATGTCATAGGGTAGCATCCAATTCATTAGGGGACGAAACATAAGCAATATTCTCTTTTATTTCAATAGAAAATAGCCCATCTACAAGTCATCCAGTCATTATCACATCTTTTCCCTTTTTGACCATCACTTTCTCCCCAATGAAAGTGGTTATGAATCCAGCCATAGACATCTTAAGAACCGAAACCAACCACTTTCTCATATCAGGAGCATAAAGTGCTTGCCTTAGGATTAATATGCTCTCACTCTTTAATTTCAACTCAAAATTTTCAACCCCAAGAACATCAGTCTTTTGATTTCCTCCCATGTAAATATGCTGCTGTCCTGGCCCCATGGGAGTGAAAAAACGAAAACCATCATTGGTGTTTGTGACATGGGCCATAGCACCCGAGTCAAGACACCAAAAGGCTCCATTGGGGTCAGCCAGCATAGACTCAAAAACCACACATGCCAATTCCTTGTTGGTCCCTCCAGATTTGTTAAATCGACAACTATTAGCTATGTGGCTCACTTTCGTACAAATAAAGCAAGTTTGAGTCTCTCTCTTTGTTCTCTTATTTCCAAAATCTCTCATTTTGAAATCTTTTTTCTTTCCAAAATTGTTTCTTCCCTTTCCTATCTTAAATTTAAAAGAAGGTAAAGATTTTACCATATGCACGGCTTCCTTTGAAGTTGTTGTCAGTAGTTGCCTTGAATTTTTCCTCTCCTCTTCTGCTTTGATTGTAGTGATGAGCTCCTCCAGTTTTGGTGCTTTCTTTCTAGCTGAGATTGAATATATGAAGGTCTCCTATGAATTAAGAAGTGAATTCATAAGATAAATCACTTGCATAGGTTCATTAGGTTTAATGTCTGTATCTTCTAGCTATCTGACTAGCGCACGAAACACGTGCACATGATCTGCAAACTTGGTATTCTGCCATCTTTAATTCATTAGACCTCCTCATAGCCATGATTTGCTTCATAAGAGGGGTTCGGCATACTCTCTCTCAAGTTTATCATAAATCTCACTTGCAATATAGATTGACTCATACTCAGAAGCATATGAGTCAGTCATGGTAAATAAAATAATGCGTTTGCATATCAGATTCCTCCTCTTCCAATTGGCGTACTTATCTTTAATGACTTGAGATGAGTCCTCAATTGGACGACGAGGTCGATCCTCAAAGAGTACTTCATGCAAGTTTTCCTTATAGAGCACAAATTTGATTTTTCTTTTCCATGAAACAAAGTTGGTCTCATCAAACCTTTCGGTTTCAAGATCTCTGAGATGAAGGTACGGGCAGCCATATATTTCTATTCTCAAGCAAAAATAAGAAAAGACTTTTAATGGCAATCAAGTAAAACTAGCTCTGATACCAATGAAAAAAGACTTATGTGAACGTTTGCGGGAAATACAATTTTTTTCTTTTTAATAATAATCACCCCTTATGTTTTTGGCAATAAGATCACTCATAGATGGCCTTATTACAAACAATAGATATTCCAAAAATAAATAGCACATCAATAAAATAAACCTCAACTACTTGATGACATTCATACAACCTAATACTGTGTTTGAGAATATAAAATAAAAGAACAAGCAAATAAAAGAAAAGATGTCAGAGATTACCTCAATCGGGCTTTTTAAAACTCACACCGAGTCACCACATCCAATGGTACTAGATCTGCGGTGTAGCTTCAATCTCGAACCAAGATAGCTGATTTCGGTCAAATTAGGTAACCACCCTTAAAATCTCTACTAAACCTTAACCCCCAAAATTAACTTAGGTTTCCTCTAATTTTTCCAACCCTTAGTTTCTTCTTAGGTCTAGAGAGGAGATAGAGTACTACCTAGGGTTTTGGAGAAAGACAGTTAGAGAGAGAGGATGAGAGAGAGACTAAGGGAGAGAGAGAGAGGTTGCATAGAGATGGGGGTGAGCACCCCTATTTATAGTGAATATTTATGTTCAGGGTTTTCTCATAATTAGCCTCTTTCATGATATTGAATCTAGACCGTTGATCAAGGTAACTTGTGGGATGAGAAAACTGAGCTATCCATTCCATAGATGGGTCATCAACATTATGGAAGGTGCTTGGACGATTATCCCCCTTTCCTTAAACCATTTTCCCATCAATATATTTAAATAAAATAAATATCATGCATTCCATAAAATTGCATGATCCATC
>NW_006497930.1:1360156-1375255 GCF_000471905.2 Amborella trichopoda
GGTACGGTACGTACGTAGTAGTAGTAGCGACTACGACCGCCTACCCCTACCCCCCTAACCCCCCCACCCCCCCCCCCCCCCCCAACCCCCCCACCTTGTTATTTTTTTTTTTTCTAGCTTATCTAATATTTTTTTAGGTCTCCTCAAATCCCCACCATATAAAAATTTATTTTATTTATTTTTAATATTACATAGATCACCATTTCTAACTGATCGATACCCGATTTGAATAGCTAATCCAATGATCCAATAAAGAACAGTAGGTGAACAATTTGCCCCACCATTCGGGTTTTGAAACACTGATTTAATATAAGGGAAAATTTTATATAGAGTCGAGGCTCTAAACAATCAAATTAGAGCCCACCTCAAAAATTTTACTAGAAGAGGTTGTTTTGATGCCCAAATATCCTCAAGTTGATCATCGCGACATCAACGCGCATGCACATGAGAAAAAAAACGGATTTCAAGTTTTGGAAATAGTGCATCTTGTAACGCATTTTCAAGATTTTCAAGTGTTCATAGATCTGCTCAATCTACACTATGTTTTAAGCTTTAAATTTTATAATTAAAGATAAACATATATTTTAAGGCTATCACAAAGATTTCCAATATTAAAACCACATTTCTCGATACTATTTGAAGGTGGGCTCTAATTTGATTGTTTAGAGCCTTGGCTCTCAGTACAAACCGCACCCTTAATATAAATAGATTTCCATAAAGATAAAGCGAGTGGAGTCTCATTCCCAATCTAGAAACCATGGGAAAGAGGCTAGTTTGAAACAAGCCTTAGCCGTTGTCGTAATTTTGGAATTTTAGCAAACTAGGAGGGCTGGAAAATTGGTGGCATTGAAATTAGGAATCCTTGTTTGTTTGTTTGGATATGTAAGAGCTGGCAGTTTACTAGATTTGACTATAGAGGTCTAAAGGAAGCCGCTTATATTAACCATTCATTGCCCAATTTATTGATTAGAGGTTAAAATCTGACTTTTGTCCTAGATTTTTTTGATATAACTCATTCATAGCATTACTTACAAAATAACGAGCTAAATAAAAGAAATTAATTGATAATTCTCTCTCACACACAAATAAAAAAATTTTGATTCAATTTTGCTTATCCGAGATCGAGGTGGCAGGACAAGAAGAAGGTTGGGAGGAACACTCGGGCTTCTCATGAGTAATGACTATAGGGGTGGCAATGGTCCCGGACCTGACCCGGGATCCAATGAATAGACCCGATGTGGGTCCAGATACGGGTACAAAAATTAGACCCATCAAGTCGGATCTGGGTCGAAATATTGGACCCGGAATACTTTTTGAGTCCAGGTCCAAATTTGATTGGGTCTGGGTCCCAAAATATATTTTCAAGTCTCAATTTATGAAATATATTTAAATATAGTTAAATATTTTAATTTTTAAGTCAAATCTGATTGGGTCCAGGTTCCATAATAGTTTTTCCGGTCTTGGCCCCGGATTCGACCCCTTGCCACCCCTTTTAAGTGTTGCACAAGAGGTTTCTGAGCTCCCGTCAACTCCAACTTCTCTTTACTGCAACCCCGAATTTGAAGCCCATTCACATCTTAAATCATGGAAATTATTGAATTTTCACTTCCTTAAAATTTGGGGTTTCAAAAGGAGCCTCCCGCTAGTTTTTATTTCAAGTAGCATTTCCTTTCCCTTGGTCTTTTCATCTATACCCCTTTCCATACTACTTACCTACTTACCATTCTTTTTCAGAATTTATTTATTTATTTATTTTTGGATAATTCAGTGGGAAAGACAGGCCCCTATCCGTTTTTTTTATGAGCAATGATCCAATGCAACAGTTGTATCATAGTATAATGCAACGACACTTCTAGAAAACCATGTTTGTGGTATTTGTATGACCCCAAATTCTGCACACACACTCTCTTCATCTCAATAATCAATTCCCTCAAAACAAAAAGTTTAATTTGAACCCTAGATATGGTCAGAATGAGTCCCCTCCAAAAATGAATCTAGACCATTCACTTTGTGAATTTCAAGATTTTAGCTTTTATAAACTCAAGATCATTTTTTTATTTTTTAACATTATTCATCTAATGATAATATAGCCATCCAAATAAATGGAAATAAAAATATTTCTAAGGCGTAGATTTAAGCATCTCACCAAAATGAACAGCCTATGTTAATTGGGCTAAAAATATTTTCTAGGTTGTGTTTTCAATTTTTTCTTTTTTTATGATTGTTCATTAGAATGAAAAAAATGTATATTTCAAAATTTGGATCAAACAAATGGCCATAAGATGATTTTTTAATGTTGTTGCATCATATTACTATACAACGGTTGTATGAAATCATTGCCCTTTTTTAATAGATTAGAAAGTTACATTTTGAAGGTGTTAAATTGAGGATGTCAGCGGTAAGAATGGATTCCACGATGTGGTAACTGAATGTGGAATGCTACCACCACGATCCCAACCCCTTTCCATCTTCCTTTCCAGAAATTGACCCTTGAATATTGCAATGTCCTTTTGCCTCCCTCTCCCTCTCCCCCTCTCTCACACCCTCCCCTTCTCCATCTCCGAAACATGTATCTCCCTATCTCATCCAATCATAGATTTAAGGTTTGCTCTCTCTCATTTCAATTGTAATATAGTTTGTTATCTCTCTAACCATAGATTTAAGGTCTGCAGATTAGTTCGTAACTCTAAAGTAAAGGTTCATTAGCACAAGGCATAAATCAAGCAAATTTACTTGGACTTTTTACAATTAGTTACTCGGTATTACTAAAGGATCATCAATGAATTTGCCAGTATTTTTTTGAAACTAAAAAAACCTCTAATTGAGAAAAAATCCATCAGAAAATGTTGTTTTAATGGTTAAAAAACCTCTAATTGATCATCTCGACATTGAAATGTATGAATATGTAAATAAAAAAAGATTTCAGTTGCAGAAATAGTGCATCTTGCAATACATTATCTAAACTATCCATTTTCAAGATTTTTATATGTATAAAGATCTACTTGATTTTAACCATTTTTTTAGTTTAAAATTTTATAATTAACTACGAAAATAGATTTTGACATAATCCTATAAATTTTTTCGTCAAGATTACATGTTATGATAAAATTTGGAGGTGCACCTTAATTGGATTGTTTAAAGTTGCAACCTTATAGAAACTACACCCTTTTGATAATTCAAAGTTTTGAAGCACTAAACCAACTAAATTCGAAAATTTTCATTGTTATGGAAACCCACACATTAGAAATAATATTATCATCCGATTCAAATTTTATGTATAGTGCGGTTCCTATTTAGTCTCATGGGAGTTGTGCTCATATTGTTGTTCTCTAAGGCATGTCTGTTTGAGAGAAGGTTTCTCTTTAGAAGAAAAACCTTCTTTGCAGAAATGATGCTAGTAAAAAGTAGCTTTCATGTCCGAATTTCGATCCCTGGTGAGTTTTGATTTCTGTGGGAAACCATGGAAGTAAAACATTCAGAAGATTTTTTTCGGGCTGTACACAATGTAAAAGCCCCTTTCCCCTCTCTGTTGCCCCTAACTAGAGAGAAAAAACAGCCGGTTCTAACTAGAGAGAAAAAACAGCCGGTTATAACAAAACAAGGAACCTCCCAGTTTCGGTTAACCCCAGTTTGGGGTACTAGTAGTAGGTTTTTATGATGAAATTTGGGGCGTTTGATAGATAATCTTATAGTATATCAGATTTATATTTTAATTTATTCGATCTACATAAGATTGTGGATCGATTTTGGCTCAAAACGATGCTGCTAAAAAGACCTGAGTTCAATTCAAAATTGAATATTTTTATCAATTTATTAACCGTTTTGGATCAAATTGAGTTGTGTTTTTTGGTCATTAGGGCTTCATCTCTCAAATAAAATAAGTAAGTTTATTTATGATTGAGTAATTTTTATATATGATTTATTTATTGCTTGATGTGATGAAAACTTTATAGATATGAAATTTCTGCTATTTTTTCAATAAATCTTCAATATTGAATCATTTTTAATGAAATTTGGTGCATTTAAAAGATGATCGAAGCTTTTACAATTCATATATGTTGATTTATTCGATTATCAGAAGATTGAGAATCGTTTTTTTGCTCGAAATGTTGCTCAATTTTAAGGATTTTTGAGAATTTGATTTTTCTAAAATTAATTTATTTTGCTTAATAAATATATGTCTATTGTTTCTGTTTTTTAATTATCCTCTTTTTTTTTTCTAAGGTTATATTTTTTCCAAAAAAACTTATTTTGCTTAATGAAACTTGTTTTTTCTTCTTCCTTTTAATGTTATATTATTTTTTAATAGTAGTATTTTTGTGTCTCTTTTTTAAATTTTTTTACAACATTTAGACTTGAATGCATGCATATACGTGTTTTCCTGTTATTTTTATTTTTTTAAATAACCTAGCACGTTCCTTTTTTTCGTTTCATGATGAATGCTTTACGGGTTTTTTTTGTTTTTTTTTTATCTTTGATCTTCCTATATTTTTGCATGTTTAATTGTAGTTAAAGGTTTTCTCCTATTTTTATAGTAGCATCTCTCTTTGATGGGTGGCTTAGAAGAAAATAGATAATCCTAGAATAATGTAAATAGGGCATTTAGATTATTAGATAATATTTGCATGTTGTATTAATTAAAGAAGGAAAAACAATTCCCTTGTGCCTAGTGTGTTATTAATCCTTGAAATAATTTTCTTTCTTTCTTTTTTAAGTGCATGATATAGTTCTATAAATTAAATATAGTATTCTGATGGATTAAATTATAAATTAGCTATCTATTACTAATTTTTTGGTATTTGTTTAAAGAAAATTCTAAATTTAAATTTTTTTAAAAAGATAGGTAATAAGGTAATATACACTTAATCTGTATTTTTCCCTTTTTTGAATATTTTTTGGGGGGTTTGACCCATTTAAATATTTGTTTTCTTACTGGATCAAACCAGTTATGTTAACCGCCCATTTACCCAGTTCAGATTTAACTGCTTCAGGCCCCATATTCGGTTAACCATTCCAGTTCGATTTTTTGAACTTTGGCTCTAATCTCTCATCCAAGCTTTTATTTGATGTTGGCCGAGGGGCTCTTTCTAGTGCACCTCTCACCACTGCTTGAGTACCTCTCTAATCACTCTCTCTCTCATGTCTCCTATATCATCCTCTAAAACCGATGACCTCGTCTCCCTCCCCCTATTCTCCACCTGGAAAAAATGCTCTCTCTCTCTTTTGTTGGGTTTATGTGGCCATTAAATGCCTTATCAGAGCTTGTATAAACATTTCGTAAGTGAAACATGAACTCAGTGGGAGTGTGGTCCTCCTGTGAACCATCTAGTTTTATGCTCTGATTCGCACCGATCTCAGGATGTGATATGTTCAAATCTTAGCAAAAACTTAGTTAACTATTGAAAAATAGAGAAAGTGGGGTTGCTCAAATTATGGGATAGGTTTTGGGTAGTTTTGAGGCAATTATATTGGATATAGGTTGCTTATAGTCTAGTAGGGTTTTTGTGGTTCTTTAGGCTCATAATTAAGTTTTTAGGAGTTCCTATGGCTAGAAATTTGAGGGGGATATCTATAGTTTTCCCTCTTTGGCATTCACTTGGGGTACCATGTGAATGACAAAGAAGTAGATACCTGAGACACAGTGGGAAGAAAACACTTTTTCAAGGGATCATTCCTTTAAATGACAATACCCTTTGGGTAGGTGGTATGCAAATAAATGATTTTGATCTGTAAGACATCAAACTGACACTGCTATATTTGAGTCAATGCGGTTGAGAGTTCTCCGAAAATTGGGATCCGAAATGATAGTAAACAGGATCCGTGTTATCTTTAAGCTGGTGACACTCATTGTTGTAGTTACTCCAATACTACTTGGGTGCTGCTAGTGTAGTCTTATTCAACTTTAGACTTTTTTTTTGGGTCCGGTTCTCCAATCGAATAGAAGTTTGATTTAGAAGAAATGATGAGATAATGAATTTCTGGCTAATTGAACTTTTTGTTCGTCATCCATTCTATTTTTGGGGTCCACAGGGTCATGCTTTTTAGTTTGTGAACCTATGGTTTGGTCTCTATTTTCTTAAGAGTTTGCAAGCATGACAATCTAGGATTTGGTGGCGGCGGAAGCATCGTATCCAAACCTTCATGAAACTCCTTCTTTTTTCAAATTTTTTTAGAAGGCTTTAAAGATAGATTGAATTTTGAAATAGAAACAGAGTTTTGGGCTATATTTTAACCAAAGAAATTAAGGTTTTTGAAAACCCACAAAACACATAGGGGAAATTTTGAAGATGGATGAGAAATTTTAAAAAACAAGTTTGGTAAGCAATTTAGGCTCATGTTACCATGAGGTTCTCTCTTCTTTCTTTCTTTTTCCCCCTCCTTTTCCTTTTTATTTTCCCCTTTTTTTTTACATGAGCATGCTTATCCTCTACTTGGGACTTTCAAGACGAGGAACCACCAAGTACTTACTAATCTTCCAATCTTGGCTCTTATGTCACAATTCAAGGGATAATTTTTGTTTTTTGGTTTTTCAAGTAAACCGACGTCTTAGATAGTATAAGATGTCGCCCCAAAATGCTCAGAATATCCTTGGACTTCCAATTTTGTTCCTCAACTACCACTTCTTTAAAATTCAGATAGTCGAGGTTCTTCAAGTTTACTTGGACTGATGCCTTCAATTTATTTTGCTTTCTGATGCCATTCTAACTTGAGAAGAGATGAATTTCTAGAGATTTTGGAAAAGAGACAAAAAGAGAGAAAATTTCTATTTTGTTTTCATGTATTCAGCCTAATAGCCTTTTTTCCAACGCTCGAGGTTCCTTTTGGATTTTCAGCCGGCGGATTTTTTTTTTTTATTGCCGCTAGGGTCCCTTTCGGGTATTCAGCATAGTGGACATTTTTCCAATGCTCGAGATTCCTTTTTTTTTTGTGATCTCGGCAAATTTTTTTTTTTTTGTCTTTCTAAAGAAGATGAAAAAAGAGGAGGAAAAGAAGAAGAGTCAATGGCATTTTTTTTTGGCAATTTGTCTTAGAAAACCTATAAGAACTCGGTCATCCTTCCTTCTTCTAGGTGGCAGGGAGGTCCTAGTTATGGTTATCCTTAAATTTTCCTTGTCCCTAGTTTATATCTAATACTTCTTTGACAACGGTTGTCAAATTCTTATAGAGTATTTCTTCCTTGAATTGTTTCATTCGAGCCTTGATCTTTATATTCGGAGTCACTCTCAGCTTCCAAGTCCTTTAATCTCTTGTTTGGTTGGTTAAGCTCTTTTGTTTCTTTTTTTTGCTTTTTTTTTTTTGGATTTTTTTTTTTCAACTCTTTAGGTCGTCAATACCATGGAGTAGAATGCCTAAGTAAAGCATAGATGCCCCACTTGGCTTATTTGAAAGGGAGGAGCATGCGAGGCCCACACCTTGTCGTCCAAATATACTCCCCTCCACGAACTTAATGCCAAGGACGTTCTCGGGGGTGTCGAACCCCTCCCTCTAGATTTCGTGTTCTCAAGTTCAATGGGAAGGTTGACCCTAATAATCACATCACCGCTTACCTATTGATTGTTCCAGCATTAGAAGACAACCGCGTTGTCTCAAAGCGATGTTTCAACGTGGCTTTGAGAAGTGATCTTTAAGTACCCTGAACAAACTCGTAACGAATTGTTCCGGCGATTCATCGAACAATATCAAAGGATCAAGCAACAACCAATGACCCTTGGGGAGTTGGTTGCGACTAGACAAAACGTGGGTGAGTCGTTCCCTGACTTTGCTATTCGATTACAGGAATCTACATCAAATGTCATTGATTGTGCACTTCCCGAGACCTCTCAAATGAGCATGTGCTTGGAGAATTCCCTACCAGAGTACATGAATTTCTTCAGTCACGTGCTCTCACTCCAACAAATGATAGATCAAGTCACCTTTTACGAAAGGTTGAAGGTACCTGTTGCTAATGCAAAGTTTGAAAAACTGACAGTGGTTGTACTGTCATAAGCCAAACCAAGGGGCAATTATAACAATTACAATAAGAAGAACAATATTACTTCCCAGGTAGGCCAAATCATCGTGGCACCAATTCCACGCCAAGCTCAAAAGATAAATAATCAGCCTAGGGGCACCAGTAGACCCAATAACTTCAACTTCAATTATAATGGAAACGCTGGAAACAAGAGGCCCTTTCCGGAAGTTAACCTTCCACCACTACAAGAACCTCTCGCTACAATCTTAACAAAGATCCTGCAAGCGGGGCTCATTATTCTTCTAAACCATGTTTAATCGAAGTACGAAGTTAAGGACGAGTCCAAATGGTGTGGGTACCATAGAAACCACACCCATAGCACTGAAGACTGTTATCACTTAAAGCGCACTATCCGGGAAATCTTAGATGCACCCGTGGAGGCCTCTAATAAGAAGATGGGGATATTGCCAATCCGTTCTCGTATATTGGCAAGGAAGTT
This sequence comes from Amborella trichopoda, assembly GCF_000471905.2. The sequence continues at coordinate 1,368,607 of NW_006497930.1, forward strand.
GAAATCGAATCCCCTAATGAAGACGGACCAAGCTCAGTTGTCATCATGATGATTAAGGATAAGCCACGCAAGGGAGATTATGAAGTTCTAAACCATAAGAATACCCGAGAGAACCTCTCAGTTTCCCCTTACGATCACATCATCTTCAAAAACAAGGGAGTTGTAGTCGACCGAGATCTATGCATAAAGATGATTTCAATTAATCGGGACTACACTCCATCACAAGACAAGAAAGTTGAAAATCCATAAGACTCTAGACCAAGCGTCATCGTTGTGGCTAATAACAACCCTCAAAAGGTTGACCACCTGACGAGGAGAGGAAGCCACTTCAAGCCACCTCGATTGATGGAAGACACTGTGGAAGAAAGGCTTGGGAGCCCTTCTAAAGCCGACCAAACCCCCACTATGTGAAATAAAAAAAAGAATGAGCAAGAAACATATACAAATGAACCTGCCACACAGTACAACTTATCATCTCATCTTAGTAAAATTCCGGCATCCACTTCTATCATGGATTTGCTAAAGAATTCGCCCATTCACCGGGCCCAAATTGAGGAAATATTGGGAAAGACTCATGTTCCTACCCACACTAGACCTGAAGAATTGAGCAATATGATCAACCTCTTAACGACACCAACCCCAATCACATTCACCGACGATGATATACCCCTGGGATTCAATCGGTTCCACACTCATCCACTTTGGATACAAAATCAAGAGAGTGATAGTAGACAATGCGGCATCTTTGAATATTTGCCCTTTGAAAACTATTCTAAGAGTAGGGTTATCTCAAACAGACCTTGAGGCTTCAAATATCTTAGTTCCAGACTATGATGAGGCTCAGAGAGAAACATTAGGGATCATCCCTCTCACTCATAAGATTGGGTTAGTGGTCCACATAGTGAGGTTTTATGTCGTTAACATTGAACCCTCCTTTAACCTACTCATTGGTAGGCCATGGCTACATGAAAATCTTGCTATGGCTTCACTTTGCACTAATGCCCGAAGTTCCCAACCACCGGAGGTGTGGCTCGGGTACATTCAGATGCTATCAAAGCGGCAAAAGTGGACTTCTCTAAAAAATTGAAAATCCAAGAGATTCTGCTTTTGACATATAAAGAGAATTGCGCCATGATCCATATAGCGCATAAAGAATCATCTCCCCGGACAATAGATGACTACAAACTGTTTGAGAAACTGAAAGATTGTTGTGGTCCTTACGACTTCGGGTTGTACATGGCATGACATATGCTACTAGCCCAGGGTTATGCCCGGGCTCTGCCCTCGGAAAAAATGGGCAAGTTGTTGCTAAGGTAATCGCTCATCCCCCTCAAGCCAAAATAGACACTAAGGACCAAAGAGGGTTGGGTTGCACACTTTCTATACTTTAATGCAAACTCAATCGTTGTCAGAATCCCAAATTCGTTCTTGGAGGAATTCAGGGCATTGACCATACCAAGATTGAATCTCTTTTAGAGCCAAAAGCCATAATTGAATCTACCTCAGAGGAAGAGTCATTAGAACTACAATTTTCATAGCTTACACTTGGAGTCGGCCCCTAGGTAAACTATGATAACTACTTAAAACTGGAGCATCACTCCCCTATCCATTGAATCCATCAAGGGGTACAACGACATTTTCAAGTACCTATGCCAAAAAATAGGTTGGCGCAAGATGTCTATGTAGACATCCTGTGCAAAGCTCCTCTGACATCATCACCACTCTCGTTGTAGAGAATGCAATCAAGACCCTTGACAAACCCAATGAAAGCTTGGGTCACGTCAAGGAAGAAAATGAAAAACAAAATGAGGACTCACCTGCCAATGAAAATTTTGAGGCGAATGAAGAACCTCCATCTAAGGCACTCATATTCCAAATTGAGCAGTTTAAGATAAGATTCGATGGTAGCCGTATTGCTATTATTGAGGAAACCTTAGACATCAACTTAAGAACTGAGGGTAATCCAAAAATTAAAAAAATAGGAATCGCTCTGTCACTAGAAGAGCAAGGCAGGATGATCTTCCTCTTAAAGGAATATATATACATATTTGCTTAATCCTATGATGACATGCCTGGTCTAAACCCTGAATTGGTACAACACCATCTTGTATTCCATGAAGGGGCAAGGGTCGTGAAACAAAAACTGCGCCGACAAAAGCCTCACTTCGAGCTCAAGATAAAAGAAGAGATTGGTAAGCTTTTGAAGACAAACTTCATCTTATCTGTGGACTATCCAGATTGATTAGCCAATATAGTGGCAGTACCCAAGAAAGATGGAAGAATAAGAGTCTATGTCGAATGCAGGGATTTAAACAAAACCTGTCCTAAGGACGACTTTCCTCTTCCAAATATAGATGCCCTAGTCGATAGCACCGCTGGACACTAGATGCTATCCTTCATGGACGATATCTCTGGTTACAATCAGATCCTCATGGCGAAGAAATACCAAAAGAAGAATTCCTTTATTACGCAATGGGGAACATAGTACTATAGGGTCATGTCGTTCGGTCTCAAAAATACTGGGGCAACCTATCAGAGGGCCATGATTGCTATATTTCACGACTTGATGCAAGACATCATCGAAGACTGCGTTAACGACATCCTAGTCAAATCAGAAACTAGGGATGCCCACCTTGCCAATTTAAAGATCATAATTAACTGACTCTGAGAGCACCGGCTAAAATTGAATCCTCAAAAGTGCACCTTCGGTGTCGAGTCTGACAAGCTACGTGGCTTCGTTGTGAGCCAAAGAGGCATAGAAGTAGACCCAATGAAAATCCAGACTATCTCAGAAATGCCACCTCCAAAAAATATACGTGAAATACGTGGGTTGCAAGGCAAGATCCAAGCTATTCGAAGATTCATCTCCCAATTAGCAGAGAAATGTGCTCCATTCAATCACTTGCTAAAGAAAGATACTCCATTTATTTGGGACGAGGCATGTCAACAAGCCTTTGACCACATAAGGCAGTACCTTGCTAACCCACGAATCTTGAGGCCACCTGATCCCAACAAATCCCTGTTCCTTTACTTTGTTGTTATAGACAAGACAATGGGGGCGATGCTAGGGCAGTACAACGATCAAGGAAAAGGAAAGACCATCTATTACATCAGTAAAACAATGGTCGATTATGAAACATGGTACTCTGATATTGAAAAACATTGTCTACCCTTAGTGTGGGCAACTCAAAAATTGAGGCATTATGTGATGTTTCATATCATCAAAGCTCATATCCAAGATGGATCCACTCAAGTACTTGTTAGAGAGGTCTGTTCTCAATGGGCAACTAGCCGAGTGGAGGATGCTCTTAAGAGAATTTGACATCGAACATGTCACTCAAAAATCAGTCAGATCACTTAGCTGAGCATGTTTTACCTGACTGCGCTCCCATAAAAAAAGATCTCCCTGATGAGGGCCTCTTTGTTATTGACGATCCTACTTGGGAGTTATACTTTGACTGGGGCTAGGAATGAATACGGCACTGGTGTCAGAGTCCTCCTATACTCTTCAGAGAAATTAATGTTTTCAACCGCTATAGGGCTCAATTTTCCCTACACCAACAACATTGTAGAATATGAAGCCTTAATAGTTGGTCTCGAGAATGCTTGTGAACTCCGAATTGAACAATTATGGGTCATTGGCGATTCTCTACTTGTAATAAATCAAACCAACGGGGAATGGAAGGTTCGAGACAAACGCTCCAGCCCTACCATGACTAAGTTGTAAAGCTATCAAAATGCTCCAAAAGATTTTAGCGTGTGACTAGGGAAAACAATCGATTCACCGATACCTTAGCCACTCTCACATCAATGGTAGACATTCCTCCCCAAATGAGTGTCCAACCATTATACATCAAACATAAAAGTAATCCTTCTCCTCTTAAGATGGAGCTGGAAGAGGAAGATCAAGAACCAGAAAGGAAAGAAGAAGTGTTTACCCTTAGGGCCAATTGAATAGCTAAAGCCGAGCCCTGGTACCATGATGTATCAATCTTATTCAAAGATGGAACGTACCCCAAATGAGCCTCAAAGAGAGATAGAGACACTCTAGTAGATTCTCAATTAACTTCCTGATCAAAGATGACATCCTATATAAGAAGTCATTTGAGGGAATCCTCCTAAGGTGTATTGACAAAGTCGACACGGTTCTCAAAGAACTACACGATGAAGGAGGATACGCTAGGGCAACACTCCTAGCTCAGAAAGTCAAAAGATAATGATACTACTGGACTACCACAGCCCAAGACTATTAGAAATATGTGAAGAGATGTCCTAAATGCCAAGTTTACGGAGACTTCATTCACACTCCTTCCATGCTGCTCAACTCAACACCTCTAGTCTAGCCATTCTCTATGCGGGCCCTAGACATAATTGGGATGATCACACCAAGAGCTTTTGAAGGAAGATACGCTAGGGCAACACTCCTAGCTCAGAAAGTCAAAAGATAATGATACTACTGGACTACCACAGCCCAAGACTATTAGAAATATGTGAAGAGATGTCCTACATGCCAAGTTTATGGAGACCTCATTCACACTCCTTCCATGCTGCTCAACTCAACACCTCTAGTCTAGCCATTCTCTATGCGGGCCCTAGACATAATTGGGATGATCACACCAAGAGCTTTTAATGGACACATGTTTATTTTCACTGCTACTGAATATTTCACAAAGTGGGTCGAGGCTGCCTCATTCACAAATATAGAAGGACAACATGTGACCCGGTTCATTACCAACAACATCATCTATAGATTCGGAGTCCCCGAAATGATCATCACTGATAATGGAACCAAGTTAAAAAATGTGAAGGTAATAAGGATGTGCAAAAAACTTGGGATAAAGCAGAAATTCTCTTCACCATATTATCCCCAAGGAAATGGTCAAGCAAAAGCAACGAATAAGACTCTCCTGCATATCATTGATCGAACTATAGAAGACGGTAAGGACTGGCACGGAAAGCTATAAGTTGCACTCAGGCCTATAGAACCACTGAGAAAATAGCTTCAGGGATGACTCCCTACTCATTGGTCTATGACATGGAGGCAATACTTACAATTGAGGTAGAAATACCTTATCTTAGGATACTTGCTCACAAGGAATCTGACCACAAGCAACAGGCTGAAGCCCGACTAGCCACCCTAGAAACACTGGACGAGAGACGACTCCTAGCATGCGTAAACAATTAGGAAAATTCTATTTGTTGATACTTAGAATTGACTTGACGTGCTAGGCCAGTCGAGTGGGAAAACCCAAGGTGCTTGGGCATAGAACTAAACCGATGGGGGCTCTGTGGGTCATCCCTTGATGAGGTTGGAGTTGCTTGGATAAATGAATCGAGGAACTGTATGACCCTTGTGTGTGATGGTTGGCCTCTAGAGAATGGTCGAAGCTTCATCCCTGAACCGTCACATGACATGTATATAGATAGTCGTATCATGAAAGCGCACCACCTTTAAGGGTGAAGCGTGTACATATGCAACATATTCCCCCTATGCACCATAGAGATGTGGTTGCATCATGGTCTTGGGGACCATGGATTCATCTATAAGGAGAACCGCTAGTCCACAGACTGGGATTACATCCCCTGGCCTATTGGTTGACTTTGATGGCCCAATCATGAACCCTTGCAATGGTATGTGGGTCATGGGAACCATTGGGTCAGTTTGAGAAAGCTAACGTGGACCGTGGTCCACAGTTGAAGGTGGAGTGCTCTAGTATATTCATAATTCCTAGACCTATACAGATCTGATTCCCATCAGAATTATTTATTTTAAAATAATTTTATGTTATATGATTTTTAGAATGATTATTTGAATTTTTGTGATTCCCTTGATATTTTATTTTTACCATTAGGATTTATAATAAAAGATAAAATCAATTTTCAATGTTTCAAATAATAAAAGAGAAATAAACCTTGTTTATAATTATCAAAAATCATTTATTAATTAACTTAACATATGGGGCCCACCATGAAAGGTGGAGGGCCATTATTGTTATTATTTTAATAATAAATAACTTAGAGATTGTGTGGGGCTCAACTAAGTTGACTTTCTAAAATTGTGTACAGCTTTGTTAGTTTAGGAAATCAAGAAATTTATTTTGGTATATTAGATCTTTAACTATTCATAGTCTAATTGAAAGGGAATGAATATACATAAAAGGAGAAAATATGATTATATTATTCTTATTTGAGTATTTGATCAGAATAGGTTTAGGAAATAAATGATAAACTTCTAGTACCTTCATTTGAATCTTGATGGTGGATATAAGGAATGGATGACTCACATCTCTCACCCCACAAATCTCTTAAGATCAAGGGTTTAGATTTGATTTCACTAAAGATGACAAATCCTAAACATTAAAAATTTATAAATAGGGATCCCCTCTCCTGATAATCTCTACACCTCTAATCTTCTCTCTTTTCAATCTAAAGTTCTCTCTACTCTCATATTCTCTCTCTAGGTGGCACCACACTTAAAAAGCTCTTTCTCTCTCTCTATCTAATATTATTTCTCTCATATATATATAAAGTAAAAGGGGGCACACCCCACCTAGGAGACCTCTCATCTCTCTAGGTTAAGCTAAAGGAGCTTAAAGTAGTAGGTTGACGCATTGAGGCTTTAGCACTTTGGTTCAAGATAGTTCCATAT
>NW_006497930.1:1378292-1404596 GCF_000471905.2 Amborella trichopoda
ATATATATATATATATATATATATATATATATAGACATACTACAAACAAGAAAATTTTAAAGAGTGATTTTTTTTAAAAAAAAGGCTTCTTAATGGGCCGGCACATTAATATTACATATTTGGGGTGGCGTGGGCCTTTTGGGTACAGTTTTCAGGCTGGGCCAAAAGTATTTTCAAGCTTTGCTGGCCCTCGGATCGGCTTGCCATAGTGGCACTCTTACTTACACCCCCACCCTTATTATTTTGAAAGAAATTGGAATCATACCTATGGTCATGATTCTAATTTCTTAGATTTTGAACACTTTTTAAGTAAATTAATTTCAAAGGTAAAAATATTTCTAAATCTCATAAATTAGTTATTTTTTAATAATTTCTAAGAAATCATTTTCATGCAAATCAAAGGTGCCCTTAATCTTAACTAGGGTTTGAAAATGCGGCGATCCGAATGTTTGGAACTTTTTTGTTTTCAAGGTACTTCTAATTAAGGTTTGAAAATGCGGCGATCCAAATTTTCGGAATTTTTTTGTTTTCAAGGTACTTCTAATTAAGATTTGAAAATGCGGTGATCCGAAATTTTGGAATTTTTTTTGTTTTCAAAGCACTTCTGATTATTTTTTTTAAAAATAAGAGCCGTAGTCCACACAATACTTTTGAAAAAGTTGTCACGTACATCTCCGTATTTTTGACACAAAGTATTTTCGAAAAAGCTGTCACGTACACCTCACCACGCCGTATTGACTCCCACCAAAATACACCTAACGCACACCGTATTTTTGAAAAAGCTGTTTCGCTAGTCTTCATGTGTTGCCCTAGAGGTTTGATGCAAGTGGTGGCAATAACTTGGCGTTCTCTCTCTCTCTCTCTACTTTTAGAAAGAAAATTAAGATGTCATATGATATAACTTTGTTGGGGCGCTCTCTCTCTACTAAAAACCTTTTTTTTCCATTTTTACTAAAATTCTCTCTTTACAAACAATCAACTTTGGGTCTCTCTTCCCCCCACCTTGGCGTCTCTATCTACAAACAATCAATTCTACTAAAATTATATCTCTGTCTATAAATAATAAATTATACTAAAATTCTCTCTCTCTCTCTCTACTAGCAACTTCTTCCATTGAATTTTTTTTTATATAGCTTTTTTCAAAAATCAAAACTCCTAAATTAATATAAAAATAAAAAAATTAAAATGAATTAGAGAGATTCGTTTTAATTGTCATGTTGCATTTTAAATTTTATATTTATTGGATATATGGTGAAGCCATATTTTTAGGAAACATAATTTGATACCCTATTTCTATGGGATGTGTATATTTATGGATTTTGATAGCATGTGACCCATAGGAGATGGAACGTACGATTTAGTTAGAAACTAAACAGGAGTCCTATTTTGGTGGGAAAAGTATATCTTAGTAGATATGGGAAATCGATAGGAATTAGGAGAGAAAACATATGAATAATGTTATGCAAGGTAAAATCCAGACATAAGAGGTTTAGTTCTTTAGTTCCTGTATTCTAGTGAGAGAAAAACCATGTTTTAGGGTTTGAGAGGGAGCTTATAATCCCTTGTACTCTCCATGCTTGCATGCTGTTTTTCTGGTTAGTGGAAGAGAACTTTGTTGTCCCGTGGATGTAGACAACTTGCTGAACCACGTAAATATTTGTATTTGTATTTTTTATTTTTCTACACTATTTTTCTTTTCCTAATTTTTTTCAAACATTAGTTTTTATCCTGTACAATTGGTATTAGAGCCTTAGGGTTGTTTAAAATCCGTGTTGGGAATAAGGTTTGTGGCAGATCGCATATATTTGAAGATGACAGAAGAAGTTCAACCAGATATGAAATTTTAAAATTTGACGATTCGGATTTCTCAACTTGAAAATTAAATATGCATGCGGTGTTGGTGAAAGATGACTGTGTAGTGGCTTTAAAAGGTAAAGAAAATAAACCGGAAAATATGGATAATGAGGAATTTGATGAGAAAGATGAATTGATCGAGGCAGATATTTTCTTGGCGCTTGATGAGTCTATTCTACTTAATGTCTCATCAGAAACTCCCGCGAAAGATCTATGGGACATGCTGAAAAATACTTATGAAGGTAAGTCTTTTCCTAATAAAAAATTTCTTCGTCGGAAACTTTAAAATCTTAAGATGAGTGATGGTGCATCTTTGCAAGGGCACTTAAATGAGTTTAATGCCTTGATTAGCAAGTTGATGTCACTAGATGTAAAGATTGATGAAGAAGATAAAACAACCATTTTCCTTTGTTCTATGTCGAAATCTTGGGATGGATTAATTATGAATCTTCGTAGTGCAAAATCTCTTTAATTTGATTATGTTGTTTTAACACTTTTGACAGAGGAGTCTAGGTGAAACTTTGATCAAAAGTCCTCTGGGAATGTGTTTGTAGTATGGGGAAGATCAATGGAGAGAACTACGGGTAGAGATCAGTCAAGATCTCAAGATGACGTAAAAAAGTAAAGTGTTCGAGCTGTAGAAAGTTAGGCTATATGAGGAAAGATTGTAAGGCACATAAAGGGAACCAAGAAGCCCCTAAATCTGGTTCTAATGAGAAGCTTAGTTCAAGTGGTTCTCAAAGAAATCTAATAGAAGAAATTGAGTTTTTTGAAGATGAAGAAGTTTTGTCTATGGATATGGATGAAGTTTTACAGCATTGGCTACTTGATTCAGGTGTATCCTTTCACATGACTCCACATAAGGATTGGTTCTATAGGTACCAACCATGTGATGAGAGTATTGTTTACATGAGAAAAAATGACTCATGTAAATAGTGGGAGTTGGAGATGTGAGAATCATGATGTTCAATAGAGGCATATGCACCATCCCGAGTGTCAGACATGTTCCAGGTCTCAGAAGAAGTCTCTTGTCCATGGGAAAATTTGATGAGCAAAGATTCAAATTTACAAGTGAAAAATGATGTCTGAAAATTTCCAAATAGAGCACTAGTAGTTGCAAAAGGAGAGTTAGCAGCCCATTTGTACATACTTGTTGGTGAAACATTTTTGAGAGAGGCCGATATTGCAGAGGTGGACTTTGCCAGGATGTAGCACATACATTTGAGTCATATGAGTGAGCGCATACTCAAGGTACTTCACGATAAAAGCCTTATCCCTGATTTAAAATATTTGAATTTAGTTTTTTGTGAGTCACGCTTATTTGGAAAGTAGAGCAAATTGTGATTTGCTTTATCCACCGTTAAAAGTTAGGATTTTTTAGAATTGATTCATTCGGACACGTGGGATTCACTTGTTGTTCCTATGGGGGGTGCTATATATTTTGTCACTTTTATTGATGATTTTTCAAGAAAAGTGTAGGTTTATATGTTGAAAAAGAAATTAGATGCGTTCAGTTGTTTCCAAAACTTTAAGGCCTTAGTAGAAAATCAGAAAGGTAATAGTACCAAATATCTAAGTACTGATAATGAGGGAGAATTTTGTTCTAATGAATTTAATAATTTTTGTAGTGGGCATGATATTTCTAGGCAATTGACAATTCATGGAACACCTCAACAAAATGGTGTTGCTGAGAGAATGAATCGCACTATTATGCAACGTGTCAGATGTATGTTGAGTGCTACCACGTTAGAGCAGTATTTTTGGGCAGAAGAAGTTCGTACAACTTATTTCCAAATCAATAGTTCTCGTAGTTCTATTATTGATTACAAGATACTAGAAGAGATTTGGACAGGTAAATCTGTTGATTATTCATTCATTTGTTTTTTGGATGTGATGCATATTCTTTGATTCTAACAAAGAAAAGAACTAAGTTGGACAAAAAATCAAAGAAGTGTGTGTTTTTTTACTATGCTGATGGTATAAAGGGGTACATATTGTGGGATCCTACTGACTACATGGTTATAGTTAGCCAAGATGTTATTTTCAATAAAACTTCAATGTAGAAAAAGATATATGAGCCAGATGCAAAAACTGTTGATGTGGAATGTACCAATGAGAACCAGCGAGATGGTGGTCAGGACCAAGAACTTGAAAATTTCCAAGAGCTTAAAGAATATTTAAGTGAAATTGAATTAAGAAGATCTGATAGACCTACAAAGACTCATGTGAGGCTTAATGACTATTTCTTATCCTATGCTTGCCTAATAGAAGAGGGTGAGCCAGTTTCTTTTCGTGAGGCATGTGAGGTGGATGAAGTCGGTCAATGGAGAGAATCTATAGAAGAAGAGATGGAGACCCTGAGAAAAAAATAAAACGGAAGACCTCGTCGAACTATCAGAGAAGCGAAAGACAATTGGTTACAGGTGGGTCTTCAAGAAGAAGAAAAGTCCTAATGATACTGTTGAAAGATACATAGCTAGATTAGTTGTGAAAGGGTATGCTCAAAAATAAGGTATTGATTTTGATGATATTTTTTCTCTTGTTGTGCGCTTGTCCACTATTAGAGTTGTTTTGACTATGATTGTTGTTCTTGATTTAGAGGTGGAACAATTAGATGTGAAAACTACATTTTTGCATGGTGACTTAAAAGAAGAAATTTATATGACTCAACCTAAGGGTTTTATTGATGAAGGTAAAGATAATTTGGTTTCTAGGCTCAATAAATCGTTGTACAGGTTGAAACATGTGTCAAGGTGTTGGTACAAACAATTTGACTCTTTCATGTTGGGCTTGAATTTTCGTAGATGTAAAGCTGACCATTGTGCCTATTTCCATGGATATGGTGATGAAAGCTTCATTATCTTGTTATCATATGTCGACGACATGATTGTTGCAGGACCAAACAAGGAGAATATTACAATACTTAAAGCTCAGTTGGCTAGGAATTTGAGATGAAAGAACTGGATCCATTAACCAAATTCTTAAGATGAGTGTACTTGGAGACAGGAAGAACAGGAAAATCTGGTTAAACTTAGAAGAGTTATGTGGAGAGGGTGGTCGGACCTGATTTTTTTTCACGCGGATGGTTGGAAAAATCCTCTCTCAAACAACCGCAGAGGGTTCATGCGCGTTGCACGCGTGCTCTCCTACATACGGATAGGAACCAACAAAGAGAGAGATTTTACAACAGGGGGCGTTTCGAGGCTTATCTCTTTGTTTCTGGGAATTGGGACACACCGGGCAGTTTTCCCTCTTAGAACAATTACGAAGCCCTCCGGCTGTCTGCCTGTGTGGTTTGGATATGGACTCTCCTCAGGCTTTTTAACTCGCTGCTTCGTTCTATCTCACTGGAAACTACAATGTGGACTCGGTTGTACTCCTCTATAGTGGCTCGCTCGAACAAGGGCCGACGGAGGAAAGAAAAGGATAAGGGAGAGAGGTGATGAAGATTCCCCTCTTCGACGTTGTACGCTCGGGCGATCAGATTAATCAAAGGATTATAACCCTCTTTATTTATCTACTCAAGAAGACTATTCTCGAGTGACTGAGGGAGAGAACGTATGCGTCTCTCGCAACTCAGCTCAACTGTTAGGAGAGGAAGCTAGAGTGATGATCTGAGGGTTGGAATCCTTAGGTTGACTTTGAGGGGTATTGGGTCGAGCGTATGTAGGATAGCAAGGTGCTATACGTTACCGCATGTTTTGTTGTGTCTGCACTAGAGATGCAAGGGGAGAGAGACACGGCCATGCGTTCTTCGTTGGCATGGGTTATTGCACGGGGCAAGTAACAAATAGAAAAGAGAGAGGAAAGACAGAAGAGGATGAGAGGGTTAAAACCGCACAGCTAGCGAAGGCTAGGGGTAGTTTCTCTCTCTGAAAAGTTTTCTCTCTCTTCGACGCTAGATCCAAGGGTTAGGAGCAAAAAGACAAGTAGAAACAAGCTTAATGCCTCTATTTCATTATTGGATCTACAAAATATGGGTGGATGCTCAAAGCTAAACCTAATTACAATTAAAATAAATTACAATAAAATCTCGAATTTAGAAATAAAGATCAAAATGCCTTTTAAACCTTTTATGCTAATGACGAAACTATCCCTCTTTGACGCGCCTCTCACCATTGCCAGATCTTGGAAGCTTTTTTTGGATGATGATGACAGTTTTTGAGACGACCGATCATCATAGTCTTGATGCTTGCTTGATTCTAAAGATTTTGACGTCTTGCGGCAGACTCATCTCTAAGCGGTGGAAACCCAGTTCGGTCGTGAACTTTTGGCCTACGCTGCAACGCAATCTATGGTATTTTGAGTCATTATTCTGATTACATATTAAAGAGGAGACTTCTACCGTCGTTTTGCACAAATTTTTATCCATTTTGCCCATTGCTTGAAGTACTTTATGTTTTCGGGAGATCATCGAAAGAAGGGATTCCGGTGACCGGGTGATCTTATTTTCTTCTTCCTTAGAATTTGTGGTTTATTTGACCTTGGATTGAATGTAACAGTTATACCAGTTTGTAGCCCTTCGTTATATAGTCCCATTGGTCCTATCTTTTCTACGATCCGATGTACAGTTCTCGAGTTTCTTGCTTCACGAAGTTCGAGATGCCTCTCTCTTCAAAACCTTTGATTTCCATCGCTTCGAGCTCATTTTCTATCTAGAAAAACTTTGATTCTGGGTTATGTCATGGCGCGTGCCATATGCCAAAATGACAGGGTCGTCGAGACCTATCTTATGTCTAAATTTGACCTTTATCCGACTTCAATCTAGCGACGTGTAGGTATTTGTAGGTCATCCCGAGAGGTGAAAATCACATTCTCCATGATTGGGGATTGGTTTCGGTGAGGCCCCACCGTAATAGTGTATGAATTACCATTTCAAGGTAATTGGGCCTAAAATGTTCCTAGGAGGTTTGATTGAGCCTAAATTTGGTCCTTAGGGGTTTTTTGACATTCTAGATGCAACGGTGGTGGTTTTGTACTGTTTTGGAGCCCCTAGCTCAGGGTTGTAGTTGTAAGGTCTCTTTGTGGTGTGATGGTACTTTCTCTAAAGTTGCCTAATGCTAGGCTTATTCTGCAGTGTTCCCTTATTTTGATGGTGTCTTAGGCACCAGCAGGGCTAGATTATCACTGGCTCTCTTCTTATTTGTGTCAGGAATATAGGTGAGTAAAAAATGACGTACAACATAGGTTTTGCGACACTTCAATATGCAGAATGCCAAACCAGTTAGTATCCCATTTCCTGTGCATATGAAGTTGTCTTCAAAACGATGTCCTAACACCTAAGCAAGGATGACACAGATGTCTCGAGTACTGTATTCATCAGCAGTAGGAAGCTCATGTTTGCTATGGTCAGCACCAGACCTGATATAGCACAAGCAGGTGGAGTTGTGAGCAGATATATGACAAATCATGGCCATGATCACTGGACCTTTGTGAAATGGATCCTTCGGTATTTGAAGAGAACTTGTGATGCTAGTATTTGTTATAGTTGAATGGATTTGAAAGCCATTGGTTACGTTGATGCTGACTTTGCAAGTGACTTGGATACAAGGAGGTGTACTACGTGGTATATTTGTTCTTTGGTAGGTAGTGCAATTAGTTGGTTATCAAGGTTGCAGCTTGGGGTGGCGTTGTCTTCTACAGAGGCTGAGTATATGTCACTTACTCATACATCTAAAGAAGCAATTTGGCTAAACAAGTTACTTGGTGAATTTTGAGTTGTGTAGGATGATATTCCGCTTTATTGTGATAACTAAAGTACCTTGTCTCTAGCAAGAATTCAGCCTTCCATGACAGGACTAAACATATTGATGTTCAGTATCACTTTATTCGTGATGTGGCAGAAGATGTAAAAATTTTATTGCTGAAAATTTATACCGATGACAATCCAGCAGATATGTTGACTAAGCCCATTGGAAAGGAGAAAAGTTCACTTAGTGCATAACTTCCTTGGGGCTTGTGGTTGCTTGATGATTAGTAACTGGTGGGCAACAATTTCTTGAAGTAAACTAGTCAGAATGGAAATGTGCGTTCAAGTGGGAGAATGTTGGAAATATGGTGAAGCCATATTTTTAGGAAACATAATCTGTGAGATAACTACATCTATTCTCTAGATTTCTGGATACCCTACTTCTATGGGATGTGTATTTTTATGGATTTGGATAGCATATGACCCATAGGAGATGGAACTTACGATTTAGTTAGAGACCAAATAGGAGTCTTATTTTGGTGGGGAAACTAAATCTTAGTAGATATGATAAATCTATAGGAATTAGGAATTGAAGAAAGAGCCTCACATGACCCTCTTTTAGAAACCTAAAACACTAGATTTTTGAGAAATTATAGTGTTTTTTGAAAAACCTTTATGCTGAAACCACGCAATCCGGCGAACTCTCCGATTTGGATCGCTAGTCCATTGATTTGACAGTTTTTAGGTGGCCGATCCCGATCACCAATCCATTTTTTTAAAACCCTGATCTTGAACATTTAATGGCTATTATAAGTAGAAAAGCATTAGGCATAAGCGGGTTTATTAATTAAAGAAAGATGTAAAAATATAGAATGAGACTATTTACCTTTGGTATAAAGCGATCATAATTAATTTTGATCATTTGATGTGAAATTTGGTTGTTGCATTTATTCTATTGACCAACCTCAAACTTCAAAAGAAATTTTTTCGAACTTTGTGACACATCCAAGCTATCAGATTCCACATCGAATAGTTGTAAGTAATTGTGAACACCTTGTATCTTTTTTTTTTCTTTTTGCTTTAAAGTTTAGATATTGATCTACTTGATTTTTTTTTTTTTTGGGATAATTCATTGGGGAAGACAGGCCCCTACTCATTTTTTTATATAGATTAGGGAGTTAGTTTTTTAGAAGGTGTTAGTGGGTAGTGTCAATAGGATTAAAAACCACAACGTGACAACCAGGTATGGGGTGCTACCACCACGACCTAGCCCTTTTCCTTGTTCTACTTGATTATATCTGCTGAAGAATACCTATTGTCATGTGACCACCTTGTATCATTTTTTCTTTGTCCTTAGAAGTCTAAATATTTTCTACTTGATTATAACTGCTCAAGAATGCCGATTTTTATGATTGCTAGTAAAAACAATAAAAATAAAGCTTATAAATGAGTGCCTAGATGTCCATATGGGCCTAAAAGCACTTATTCAGGGCCTATTCAAAGAAGGGTATAACCAAAAGATTACATTGAATTTTAGGGGCTGGTATTTAGTTTGGGGTGGATTGTTATAGCTTATTGGGCCACCTGTGTATAGAATGTAACTTATGGGTGCAGGGTTAAAACTTTCTGAAAAGTTGTGTTGTTTTGTCCACGCCCTCCATGAGGTCAATTGATGCATTTACTAGCACAACAGTGCTTATGGAATTATGGGATCCACTCCAAACCCCCAAGGAGAAGTATATCGTGTGTGCAGATCCTCCTGGGGAACATACTGTATAACAACCCCCTCAAGCAAAAATGATACTTGGGAGGATTTTTTTGCTCCTAAATTTTGGTATCCATGTAAGTGTCGTTAGATGATTATTTTTAAAAAATAATTTTGAATTTTTGAGTTCTTGAACATCTAAATCTTTACCTCAAAAAATTGATTGTTTCTTCTTCAATCTTGGGACTAATTCTTTTGAGGTATATAGAGAGCCTTATTTAGCTTTATTTTTCTTTGAGGTTGGTTGTTAGGTTTTGGAGGTTACATCTTTAAAATTGGGGTCCAAAGAATATTTTTAACATGAGTTTTATCCTGGATGGGCAAATGTACAGTATGCTCCTATGGGAGCAGCAAATGGCAAATGTTTCTGCTTAAAAAAAAAAAAAAACAGAAATTTGATCTCAAGTATCTAAATACTGGGATTGTCAAAAAATTGAACCATTGGTGTGATAGTTCCTTATACTTCTTCTAGGTTATGTCTTAAGATCTTTTCTAGGGTGGTCACAAGGCTGAGTTGGTAACAATCTCACATAAATTTATGGTCTAACAAGTACTACTAATAGCTTCTAGGTTATGTGCTAATGTTATTTTCTAGGGCGGTCACAACGTTGAGTAGGTAACAATCTCACATAAATTTATGGTCCAACATGTGCTACTACTAGCTTCTAGGTTATGTGTTAAAAGTTCTTTTTAGGGCGGTCACAAGGTTGAGTAGTAACAATCTCACATATATTTATGGTTGTAGAATTTGCAATAAAAACAATAAAGACTAAGGAAAGCGAGAAGAAGAATCAACAAGGCATATATGTGGTCCGACAATGATGTACATCCATAGAGGGTAAACTACTATCTCATTTATAGGGTTTAACTCTGGTTTACCAGAGATTTATAGAGTTACAATTCTTGTCATTTAGGAAACAAATATCATTACAATTATAATCCCACAAAATATGAAACTCTCAATATAGGAAACTTTATATCTTGATGGTATAACCTTCAACATGCTATAACCTTAAACACTCCTTCTTAAGTCAGTGCGTAGATATCCAAGCTGCCAAACTTAGATAATATTTGATGTAGCTTTGTCTTTGCAATAGCTTTGATAAACATATCTGCCAATTAGTTTTCACTTTGAACATAAGGAGTCCTAATAATTGTTACTGAACTTTTTCTCTCACAAAGTAACATTCAACTTCTATATGCTTGGTTTTTTCATGAAAAATTGGATTGGAAGCTATATGCATAGCTGCTTGATTATCACATAACATCTCAATTGGATTGACCTTTGGGAAACCCATATCTTGAAGTAGTGATTTTAGCCATATCAATTCACTTATAATTGAAGCCACAGCTTTATAGTCGGCCTCTGCATTGGATCGTGCAACTACATTTTGTTTTTAGCTTTTCCAAGTAATTAAGTTACCTCTGACCAATATACAATAACCAGTTGCAGACCTCCTATGAATTGGAATACCTGCTTAGTCAGCATCAGAATAACCAATAATAGTAGTGTGACTATTTGGTTTTATCCAAATACCTCTATCGGGTGACGACTTAAAATATCCGAGAATCCTATTGACAACCTCCCTATGATATGATCTGAGAGCATGCATAAATCGACTCACAAGGCCTAACCGTACATGTTATATCTAGTGGTGTCACAATTAAATAAATCAATTTGCACACAAGTATCTGAAAGTGACCCACATTTCTTGAATCAAGCTCTCAATTAATATTAATAGGGATAAAGGGTATCAACGGGTTTGACTCCCAGTTTCACAATTTCTTTCAATAGGTCTAAGACATTTTTTTTGAGAAATGAAGAGTCCCGTTTTTTAATGCGATACTTCAATACTAAGAAAATACTTTAGTTGGCCTAGGTCCTTGATATCAAATTTATTATGAAGATAAAATTTAAGCTGTATGATTTTTTCTTTATTATCACCTGTAACGATAATATTATCAACATACATGAGTACAACAGTTGTACCTGAAGATTCCCTTTTCATGAATATTGAATAATCAACTAAACTTCTAAAAAACCTGATACTCATCAAAGTTGAGCTGAGTTTTACATACCATGCATGAAGTGACTGTTTAAGTCCAAACAATGCCTTCTTTAATTTGCAAACAAGATCTTTTTCCTTTTCTTTAGAATGGCCTGAAGGAAGACTCATATAGACTTAGTCTTCAAGGTTCCATGTAAGAAGGCATTTTTAATATCCATCTGATGCAGAGACTACCCACAATTAACTGTGATAGACAAAAAGAACACGAATAATATTCATCTTGGCAACTGGTACAAACGTATCTTTATAGTCGATTCCATAAGTTTGGGTAAATCCTTTGGCCATCAACCTGGCCTTGTGTCTCTCAACAAACCCATCATTATTATATTTGATTTTAAAAACCTATCTACATCCAATTGATTTCTTCTATTTAGGTAGTTTGACAATGTCCCAAGTATAATTCTTGTCAAGTGTTTGAAGTTCTTCTTTCATGGCCTTCCTCCACAAAGGTTGAGAAATAACAATTTGAAAATTGGTTGTCTCTGAATTATTAGAAATAGAGCTAAAAAAAATGAAATAGTCAGGAGAGATATTTTCATAGGAAATATAATTTTAAAGAGGATAATAAATGATATGACATGATAAGTATAAAAATCTTGAAGTCTAGAAGAAGGTTGAGAGATACAAGAAGACCTGCACAAGAGGGGTCAGGTGGCGTCACGACAGAGTGTTATTTTTCTAAACCAGTTTGATAAGTTCTAGAGGTATCTTCAGTTCAACTTGATCATCATGATTTGTTTCGGGTGTGTTGGACACATCACTAAAACTGATATTGGGTAAGGGCAGACAATATCTTGAACTATCCCCCTGAGTCATATTTTCCAAACCACCTTTCAATCTATCACGTAAATAAGATTTTATTTTAACAAATTGAACATCTCAAGATATATGCATTTTCCTAGTTGTGGGATCATAACATTTGCATCCTTTTTGACTAGATGAGTATCCAAGAAGTATACATCTCCTGGAATGTTTATCAAGTTTATCTCCGTTGTACCCAACTATATGAACATAAGACACGTATCCAAATATACGTAAATGTGATAAATCAATTTTTCTATTTTTCAAAACTTCAAGGGGATATTTATCCTTAAGAATTTTACTCAGAAGTCTGTTAATCATGCAACAAACAGTTAAAACAACTTCAGACCAATAAATTTTTGGAACATATATCTGAAACATCAAAGACCTTGTAGCTTCCAAAAGGTGTCTATTTTTTCTATCCAGCAACTCCATTCTGCTGAGATGTTTCAACACACAGTGTTTGGTGTATAATATCAAGATTACATTAATGCTCAGAAAAAGCTTTGTTCATATACTATGTGTCATTATTAGTTCGTAGAATTCTAATCTTGCCATTTTATTGAGTGGAAATCAATTTGGAAAATTTTTTGAACACAAGAAAGACATTTGTTTTTTATTTCAATAAATATATCTAAGTAGCATGATACCAATCATCAATAAAAGTAACAAAATATTTAAAGTCAACATAAGAATCAACTGGGGTTGGTATCCACACATCAGAATGTATCAATTAAAAACGTTTATTTGAAATATGTATAGAATACTGAAAATGAAATCTTGTTTGTTTTGAGAATTTACAACTTTCACAAGAATGAGAGTTTAAATATAGAGAGAGCATTAAAATTTTCAAAACCCTATTTAAAAGGTGTCAAAATCTCCAATGTCACAATTTATTAATGTCAAAACTATTTTGACTAGCAACCAAAGCCTTATTTTTTTGATTAAATAAATATAGCCCATGATACAATGTTCCTTCACCAATGTTCCTCCCCATGGCCCAGTCCTGAAAAGATACATAGTTGGGAGAAAAAAGAACATTGTAATTCATGCTTTGAGTAATTATATTAACATACATTAAGTTAGAAGAAAATCATGGTATAAAAAAAACTTTAGAGTTATGAGACTCGGAGAAGAACTTAGTCTTACCAACATAATGGACATGAATCAATGAACCATTAGCAATAGACACAAGATTTATATTTTCATTATTTTTGAGGTTGGATAGACACTGCAAATTACCCGTCATATGATTTGTAGCCCCTGAGTTTATTATCCAAGAAAAAGTGTCAGAGGAAGACATGGAAGCATATGAGGTACCTTTGTCTAGGAATGAAAAAGAATGATCATGTGTAGAAGAAGAACCAGTGTTGTTACACTTGCAGTAATGAGTGGTTGCAGTCTGAGCAGTAGATCTATCGGTCGTCCTATTATTAATGGGGCCTTAAGTGTAGGCATAATACCTAACACCTATCATTCACATATCCTATATTATTGTAGTAATCATATCTAGGACACCCTCTATTCCTACTACTTCTACCACCATCGCGATAATTGTTAGGGCGTCTACCTCCATCATTATTTTGATGCTTTTTTTGTTTCATATTCCTCATTATTAGTAACCAGATAAGATTTCTCAATGCTTTCTTTAGAGGTTTTGAAATCAAGATTCATGATTTTCTTCATCGTCACGTGTCGAAGTTTAGTTTTTCCAAAGAGAGAACGAAAAACAACTTTCAACCAATCAAGATAATTAAATCCCTTCAAAAGAACAATAGTAAGTTTCATGCTGAAGTTATTTTCTGAATCTTCCATTACAAAGAGATAAACAGAACCATAAAAACTGACCTGATCAGTAAATAACAATTAAATAGTAGAAAATATTTCAATTGAAAACAACCGAAAACCCCAATAAACTCTATTATTTCTCTCTCTAAAAATCACCGATATATATCCAACATCTTGTTAATAATGTGTATCCAACGGTCTGTGGGTGCTAAGAATCAAAACCACGTGCAAGACCTGCTAGAGAGAAAGTGGTACGTTTGTGAAAAAATTCCAAGAGGAAAAACCCCTCTCAAAGCTTTCCTTTCATATGCTGCGTTCAAGATCTTTTCTCAAGTCACGTTACTATTTTTCATTAACGGTGCTACTTTTCCTTATCATCACCTTGCTATTTTTCATTGACGGTGCTACTTTTCCTTATCACTTTTCTTATTAAACCTTGGATTAAGGAAAGTTATGGTGCAAAGAGGAAAAAAACCATGATAAAGAAAGTTATGGTGCACAAAAAAGATCATTGAGCAAAGAAGTCAAGTAGTGCAATGGAGAAGAAATGACCACATCAATGTTAATTCAAGGCAACCACCGCTTGGAACAAGGAACGACCCAAGTAACAGATCGGAAAAAGATCGTTGTGCCAAACTTGTTGTCGGCTAGCAATAGATTGTTAGTGATCACATTTCCTCATCTGATACCATATAGAATTTGCAATTAAAAAAATAGAGACTAAGGAAGAGAGAAGAAGAATCAACATGACGTATACGTGGTTCGACAATAGAGTCTACATCCACGAAAGGTAAATCGGTTTTTCATTCATAGGGATTACTCTAGTTTATAAGAGATTTATAGAGTTACAATTCTTGTCTTTTAAAAAATAAATCTCATTACAACTATAATCCCATAAAATAAAAAACTCTCAATATAAAAAACTTTATATCTTGATGTTATAACATTCACCATGCAATAACCTTCAACAATGGTCCAACAGGTACTACTAGCCATGTTCAAAAGAGTCCACGTACATTTTGATCCCACGCATCGCATATAATATTGTGCTCCTGTAGCATGCTACTACAAGAGCATACTATACAACAACTCCCCTAGGCAGAGATTAACTTGGGATGATTTTTTTGATATCAAATTTAGATTCATCTAAGTATCATCCGATGATTATCTTCAAGAAAAGGAATTGGATATTAAGCTATTAAACACCGAGATCGCGCCCTACAAAAACTTAACATCTCTTGTTTAATCTTCCGACATTAGTTTGTTTTGAGGCACATAGGGAGTCCGATTGAATTTTTCTTTTTTTGACGTTGATTATTAGGTTCTAAAGGCTACATCCCCAACATTTGGGATCGATGAAATATTCCAAACGTGAACTTTACACGAGGGAGCACAGATCTTTTCACCATAATCTTTTTCATAAAATGAGATGGTGAATGTTGAAAGCTTACATGTCGGTGGGGAGATTCACTCCAATGTAAATCCCAATTTAAAAGAGTACTTATTAAGGCCTAATTATTGGAGATGCAAAGTCCTGAAAAAAAGATTCCACTTCACGTGTGTACGGTAATGATTCACGTGTGTACGGTAACGATTGACTGGATGGAGATTGATAAATATGTAGAACCTTCAAGGAATTTTTTTTTTTTTCTTGAGGGCACGGTTTTTACGAGTCTTAGGACACATATGTAGATGTACATTCCCTCCTCGTCCTTTGTTTTTATTTGGATTTTAGATTTAAAATTTTAAGCATATATAAACCCTAATATAAATACATAAATTTTACAACTAGTGATATATTTTTGAATTTTTTTTTTTAAACCATTGATTTTACTTATTTGAAAAGTCCACAACACCACGTCCATCATCTTTAATGGTGCAGTTGGCATAGAGATGCATCTATAGCTTTAGGGGTAAGGTGCACCTTCAAATTTTATCATAGTATATAATTTTAGTGTAAATTTTTTTGGATTATCTCAAAATCTATTTTTATATCTAATTATAAAATTTTAAATTTAAAAAATAATTAAAATTAAATATATTTATAAACATATAAAAATCTAAAAAATGGCCAGTGTAAATATGTTGTAAAATACGTTAAAAAAATTTAAGTCGTGAGCTATAAAATGTAGTTAGAGAGCCCAACAGTCTATCCTTTTGTTTTTGGGTAATTCAATGCGTTTTGGGTAATTCAATGCGGAAGACAGGCTCTGCTCGTTTTTCCAAATACTTTAGGAGTTTTTTTTTTTAAAAGAATTCATGCATATCGGCCGGCCCGGGTTGGGCCCGCCAAGAATCCAAATGGTACGTTCCAGCTCGTGGAACATCAGTCATATAAATTATGCCGTATTTGCACCAACACCAGGAGAGAGAGGCGTTCAACGTCCTTGGCGTTGTTAATGAAAGTGGACTCGACAGTTTCTCTCTCTAAATCTCTGATCTTTGTCTCTCATAAAACCCCAGCCTTTAGTTTGTTTCCTCCTCCCAAAAGGATAAGAATCAGAGAGCAATAATAATAATAAGAAAAGGATCATGTGGATCTCATGGATCCAGCGAGCCGGCCAGTCCACGCCCACCTGCTTCAATTATTTTTACAGTCTCCCTCACCTTCACCAGTTTTGTTTTGCTCAACCATCACTCCAATTACAACTGTTTCAAATTTTGTTTGTCCATCACAATAAGAAGAAGACAAAGGACGAGTGGGCACCTGCTTTTCTTGCGATCTTTCATTGTTTTTTGCTGTGAGTTTTTTGTATATAGCACCTGCTGCAGTTGGGTTTTTCAAAGAATTGGAAGCGGAGTTCTGTGTCAACGAATAGGGGGGTTTCCGGTTTCCGAGAAGAGTGGAGTGAGAGTCGAGTTGCAGTAACTGGTTGAGTGTGAGAGAGAAGAATTGGGGGTTTCCGGTTTCGGAGAGAGAGTGGAGTGAGAGTTGAGTTACAGTAACTGGTTGAGTGAGTGAGTGAGAGAGAGAGGATGATGGTGATGTTGTCATTGAGGTATATGGATGTGGGTCTACGCAAGAGTGGGCTGGAAGTGTTTGGTTGTGGTTGTTCTTCTGGTTATTGTGGGGGTCTATCTTCTTCATTGTGGTCTCCGTCGTCTGTGTTGTTCTCATATGGTGGGAAAAAGAGCAAGAGAAATGGGCATTGCACCAGGGGCAGGGTCGCAGGGAGAGGTGGACTGAAGACGTCGTGTGGGCAGCACAAAGGCACTGTTTGCTGTGGGGTTTCATCAGTTCATAGTCCAGATACAACGTTTCAAGGTACTTCTCTCCCACTTTGTTCAGGTTTCAGTTTATTGGGTTGCCCTTCTTTTGTTCTAATTTCTTCAGCAAATATTTGCAATTTCATCTGGGTAACTTTTTTTTTGTTGGGTATCTGATTGAATTTCTTATAACTCATTGTTCAAATTATTTTCTTCATGTTGGACACTCTTATTATAATTATTATGTTGCATATTTTTGTAAAACCTCTTTCTTGGATTGTTGATTTGATTAGGCAAAGTTTGACGTATCTAGCATTCAGTTTCGAGCTTTGTCGGTTAGGGTGTTGACCATTGCAGCTGTGTGTTCCAATTGTTAATCTTATCACTGAACTACCCATACGTGAAAAGAAAAGAAAAAGAACGAAGTTTGATGTATCTTTTATATTGAAAGTGTTTCTCTTGGATTGGATATGCAGACCAAGTGGATGTCCAATTTGAGTCTAATGGAAGTTTGAATTCCGACGAACCTCTCTCTGTGTCTTCTTTGATGGCTGATGTTGCTCATGATCTCCAAATCTTGAACCGCAATCTGCAAGCAGTAAGCCCAATCTGCCATTTTTGAGTTCTGAGTGTTGAATTTATTGTCTTATTTGTGCTTGCAATGTATGTGAACTGTACACAGGCTCTTTATTCTTTTTTTTATTTTAATAAAGCTCTTTATTATGTTTCTTTTCTAGGATTAATGATTCTGTGGGCAAGGCACCTGGGGCTTTCCCATGGATGCCCGGGGCATCCACTCTGTCCAATCTAGTGGATGGTAGCAACATACATATTGGGTCCCATCTAGTGTTTCAAAACACGGATGGTTCACCATGTCAGATCACTAGATCCGCGATCCAGATTGGATTGAGATTAGTCCCAATCGGTGATCCAGAAAATATTTTAAAATAAATGAAAATAAAAATTGAAATAAGGCTTTATGGGGTGGGGATTTAGTGGGAACTTCAGAAAACATTAGATAAGCTTTAAAAAAAAAAAGAAAAAAAATATGTAATGGGGGTTTTAGAACCGGGCCAGGATGCTTACTATCCCGGAAGCGGTCTGATCTTGACCGATTCCCAAGCAATCTCTGGGTTTTAAACCACTGGTTCCACCATTTCCTGAGGCTCTGCCCGTTCGTTGATTCATTTATTGGATTTGAGCTTCCCAGAAGATGGACAGTCTAGATGCACCTGACAAGTTCAGAACCCTAAACCAATCACTCCCTTCATGTTTTTCTGATTGGTCTAAACTATCTTACATGGGTTCTTCTAGTTGGGTGCCATACCCATGTCACTTATCGATATGCTCACGACATAGATTCTTCTTGATTTGCACCATTTTAGAGACGATCTTTTTCTTTTTTTTTCTTCTGTTTTGAATAAGCACATGTGAACTTTGACAATGTTCATGGAGCTTTGGGAATATCTAGATTTAGCCAATTAAAGTACAACTATTACTGCTTGCTACTCATCATGAAATAGAAAATTAGTAAGAAATTGTCTCATTTGGTTATCTTTAGTAAACCACGTCGTGGAATCCTCTTCTTTATGCATGAGGAATCCGATACTCTGTAATCGTGTCAGACACTAACTACATGCCCGTGTTCATGCGTATAGGTTTTAAAAATCAAGTGACATGGGCAGTATTTCATGTGCTTGTTCTCCGTTCTTTTTTTGTTGAATCATTGCTCCTTAATAGTTACATGATTGCTTTTAGAAGTTCCAGCAATCCAAAACAGAGATGAAGATGTTACATGCGCTCGTGTCCTTGTTTGTCTCACACTTCTCATAACTTCCTTATTTTTGTTGAATAATTCCCATTAATTTTCTTATAGTTGTTTGTCAAATTGACATAACCCATGTACATGATATTCACAATGTCATGGGCACATTTTGTCTTGTTTAGTTCATCCTACTGCCGGCATTATATGTTAAGTGAAATGACTCTTAGAGATGCGACATGGAAATTTGATTCATGGTTTTTGACTTCCTGCTGTCTCTCTAAAAGAACTCGCCAGGAACTGATTCTAGTTTTTTCGTTGCTTATAGATGCTTTAATTTCATTTACTATTTACCATGAGGAAGATGTAATAATTCAATGCATTTGTGAGAGAATAAAAAGTCATCTCTGCTGTTGGACATATGACCAATACATGCCCAACAAATGGGGCAAACAAGGTATAAGGTTAATTGGTCTGCTGCTGGACAGCATTGCCAGATGGATGGCATGACATGTAAATATTCATAGAGTATGTGTTTTGTGGAATTATCATAGTTTTCCAAAAGCATTGATATGATTAATGTACTCTTCGAATAAGCCACTGTTGCAAAAGATATTCATAACCAGTTCTTGGATAAAGAATGTTTTGACGATGTCACCCCCTGCATTAGTTCTACAACTAGGATTCTTAACTGTTGGATGTGACATGCTTCCATGCCCTTACTTATTGGCTGGTTGCTGGGATCCTAAATATATGTACCTCCTTTTTGTCTGTTGTCAGATTGGGATCCACTTTGATGTCCCTCTTATATTTGAGCATTTTGAATTTTGTAATCTTTCAAAGATGTACATCTAGTTTATAGGTCTCCCCAAAACCATGACTTGGCTGAATGTACGTCTAGTTTTATCTATGTCATTGAAAGTTTGTGAATTTTTCCAGAAAGAAATAAAAGGAAAAAGATATAAAAAAAATATGTTTAAAAAGGATGGGAAATGACACTGATTTGATGAATTAAAGAGAATAAAAGTTGAAAGTTAACCAAAATTTCAAGAAACATTCCAGGTTCCCCGATCTTCATGCTCGATGCAAATCAATGCCTCTAGTCCTTGTCAAAGCTTCCTCTGACAATCGTAGTTGGAACCCCAGAACCAGTTTTGGGTTTCAAGTTCAGGTTTATGAGATTCAAGCTCTTAAAAATTTTGGGTGAATAGTGAAATCCTAAATTAAAATCTCAAAAATCTGTAATTTTCTTTGGGGCGGAAATAACCTATGATTGAATGAAGAACCCGAAAATAGGTTTAGGGATCAAAGTTCATAAAAAATAAACGAACTGTGGCAAAGAAATCACAACTATTTAAAATTAGGCAAAGTCTAGTTAGAAATTCTTGATCCGTTAAATCCGTCAAATGTGATTGTTTCTACTCATCTGAAGTATCGAAGGGATAGATCTTTAAAAAACAAAGCTACGGGCCGAATTTAGGCTCCAATAGGTGGCTTGCTTGGCTCAAACTCTGAAAAGGAGGCGGATTTCTGCCCCCTGTTATGTATACTACCCCCTAAGTTTGGGGTGATCCTGTGCTCGGCATTTAGGAAATGCATCTAGGAAGCCAGTTTAGGAAATGCATCTAGGAAGTAAGTAGATGAAATTTATTCAATATCACTTGCAGAGATAATAGTAGTTAGCTCGTGTTGATCAGTGGAGAACTGGAGCTTGAATGTCACTTGACTGCTCGTTAATGCAATTGAGCTTAAACTATAGGACTTCCTACTAAACAAGAAATTACTATTCAATTATCATTAAACTATGTATATTTTAGGCAACTAAATGTACTCCAAAAAATGAATTGGTTTACTTTTTGGATCAATAAAAGAATTTGGCATAGTAAAAATAAGTGAAGTAAAGAAAAACTGGTACAGATGAGCCCCTCCTTCCAAGTGTTGTCGAGTTTCAGTTTCAAGGCATACAATAATGTTGTAGAACTCAACTAGGTTTATCATCATGCTGCAATTACATGAACTTCTGAAGAAGCTAAACTTGTGATGAATGTAATCTGGTAGAAGATGACAATTATAGATGGGTGTTTCATCCATTTTGAGAGGCTATTCTCGAATTATTGTTCCTGACAATTAGAATTGGGCTTGCTTTCTGCACTAGGATCGAGAGGGTAACGGAATTGAGGTCTCAGGGTAATTTGTTTGATTGATTTAAGATCTAGAGTGGTCTTGCAACATTTTCGGGGATCTTCCTTGGTTTTCTCCTTCTTCTAGAATTCTACTCTCAAGATGAGTGGTTTTCTTCAACTCTTAAGTGATATACGCTTGTTTGACGAAGTTTCCCTGAGCGAGAATGTGAGCCAGGGTTTAGGGAATGCCATGTAAGAATTCCAGTTAGAATTTTGGCCTTTTCTGATGTGTTCATCTAATTGGAGTTCTAGTTTTCGTTTTTCAGGTGGTTCTAGAAAGATTATGGAGTTGCAAGTGAGGACTAGAGTAGCATTCAGCATTTGGAAAGCCAGAAACTGGCTTTCCTATTGCATGTGTTGCAAGGTGAACTTCTGATCCCCTAATTTTCAAGCCCTGTTTAAAGACTTGGTAGGGAGAGACAGGGCTATGAGGCAGGTTTAGAATTTAGTATGCAAAAATCGTGAAATTAGCTTTCCTTTTGTAAATACTGCAAGGTCAACCTATGATGTCCTAATTTCAAGCCCATTTCCAACCATTGATCTTGGTAACTTCCTGACAAAAGTATTTAATCATCTTTCATTGTTTCAAACAACTATTTAAATATAAGAGTTACCGGTCTAAGAACAAAAATGCCCTTAATGGATAAAAGATGATTACACAAAGCACAAGTGATCAACGTACGCCTACATGTAAATAAACAAAATATGATAGTCATATATGTAGCTCGTACACTTTCCTCAAGCTTAGATGAAGATAACTCATTATAGTGTGTTTGAGATATGTTGAGTGGTTTCTTTAAAGAGACTCTCTTCTGGAAATAGTTTTTGAAAGCTCATTGTTTTATAGTATGTAAATGGTTTAATTTAAACCTAATACAATATCGGTTAGAAGGGGTGAATTGGTTCAAGTGGGAGGCTCTAAAAGGGCAAGGGGAAGGCCCAAATGGACATGGATGAAAATAGTGAGAAAAGATATGGTGACGTATGGTTTGACTGAGGGTTTGACCCTTGATGGAGCAGAATGGTGGAATAGGATTCGTGTAGCCAACCCCAAATATTTGGGATAAGACGCAGATGATGATGATGATGACCTTGGTTTAGTTCAACGATATAGAACATTTCCATGATAAAAGGATAGGATATGTTCTATCCATGCGTCATATACTTGAGGTGGACGCTTGGCATGTTGCTCTTAGATTGGTTCAACAAAGTGTCATAATTCAATTTCTTAAGATGATCCTTAAGAAACAATAAATCCTAATTTTTATAACTAAAAGTTTTTATAGATCTGGATTATGATTCTCCATTAAATGTCAGTATTGTACAATGCTTCATAATGCTCCTTGAGATCTAAGTGGTTCTTTGTAAGACAATATCCTGGTCTTTATACTAGCACACTTGTATAGTATCGGGAAAATAGACCAGTCATCCACTGCCCATCATCATCAAGTGTTGCTTGAATCCTTGTTTTTACTGACACAGTTATGGGCTAAGTAGAATAATGGTTCATCTCCAGGGTCCATTGATAATGACAGATGCTGGATGCCTGGTTTATGTACCTCGTTGTTATGCAAATTGTGTGTTTGTTTGATGTTTGTTTTCTATCCAGAAATTGATGTCGTGTTATCAGGTTGGCGCTCCATCTGCATTGAATTATGCATATTCGTGTTTCTTCCATTTTATAAATGAGATCATGTTTGTGAAGAATTTCATGAGATTGCAAGCATTCCAAGTTGTTGTAGGTTTTTCTGATTATTGCCTTAGAGACTGGCTTTCATGTACATGGAAATAGTTATCCTTTACAAGAACTTCCTTAAAATAAGAGGACAAACGGGTCTCACAAACATTTGATACTCACATAGAGTTAGCAGAAGATAAGACATTCCCATGGGATCTCTATCCCACTTTCGTGAAATTGATCCCCAATTTTTGGGGAATTGATCCCCACTTTTTAGGTATTGCTTGTAGCTACTTGAAGGGGCAACAACAGGCCGAGAAGATTATTCATTTGGATCTCAGTTGTTATCATGCTCTCTCTAATGCTTTTGGATGTTGTAAATTGTAGAATTGCAAAAAAGCAGCTTGATATGCTTTTGGATGTACAAAGTGTGAAATTGTCTGTTTGCTTTTACAGTTTTACTTACACGATAATGAGTGAGGGAACTATTACCTGGACTTTGTTTTAGTAATAACTTAATCCTAATCATTTCTCAGGTCTTAGAAGAAATAGCATAATACTCTAACTCAATGCTAGAGGTTGATACAACTGGTTTGTGCTGTTAATCCATGTAACTTGGCATTTACCAAATACCAATGAAAGTGCTACATCCTGTTGTTCAGGGGGATCGGGGGTGGGGACTGGTTGGGTTTTGATGAGTTGCATAAACTAACTTAACCAAACACACAAGAGGTTGAAGGAAAGTTTACGGTAAGATAAGATAAGCTTTAATTTTGAAGTGCCTATGAAGAAGCACCACTGACACCTCATTATGGCAACTAAAACAATGTAGTAACTAATTTAGCCAAAACGAAGATAGATGTGGGTTTTACAGGATGCTTCTCCTCAATATGAGATGAGGCATAGAAGATGCCTGGTAGCATATTGAGGCATAGAAGATGCCTGGTAGCATGATCATTTGCACTGGTTCTTTGCGTTTCTATGTTTCATTTGTTTGTGACTGAATCAAATTGACTATTTGTTTCCTTCCTATAATTTGCAAAATGATGGTAAAATCTTTAATTTTTTCACTTTCAGAAATTGTCCACCCTTTCCTATTTTATATTTAATATTAATATTCTATTTTACTTTCCAGTAAGACATTTGATTAATTATTATTTGTTGATGAGTTACCCTGCAATAGTTGTATACAGTTTGCCTTTATGTGGTAGTCTGATGGATATGGTTTAACAGGTGGTCGGTGCGGAAAATCCCGTCTTAATGTCTGCGGCCGAGCAAATATTTAGTGCCGGGGGAAAAAGAATGAGGCCAGCTTTAGTTTTTCTTGTTTCCAGAGCCACTGCCCAAATGGCAGGATTAGAGTAAGTTGTCTCATGTTTCTCTATGGAGTTTCTGACTACAACCTTCTTAGGTACATGATGTCTTGAAATCTGTTGTTATTGAACTCCAGAGATGTCAGACCACAGCATCGACGCTTGGCGGAAATTATTGAAATGATCCATACAGCAAGTTTGATACACGATGATGTCTTAGATGAAAGTGATATGAGAAGAGGTACCTTTTGGCATTATCTTCTGAAATAATTGTTTTGTACTGAGATTATTGAGGCCCTCTTCAGGCGATACTGACATTGCTGATACATTTCTCCTTTCACTTTTGTTATCTACTGAAAATCTCTGTATTTCAATTTGGTAGGAGTTGCATTTTATGATTGACTATTTCCTGGATATTTCTAATCTAGTTGTCTTTTCTTAATTTAGATTGTAGAAATTTCAATAACTAACTATTCTTGCGAGAGTGAAAAGATCTATATGTGAAGTTGCTAAACTGAACATGTCATTTATTCATCATTTATTTGCTAATCTGAACAACTAGATAGTATTGTTTTCTTATAAAAAACGGATTGAGATTTATTGTCAATGATCACATGGAGAATTTCAATTGTCTGGATTACTATTTCCCAAATATGAAATAATATGGTAGTTCAATTTTTAGATATCTAATTCATGGCATGGAGAATATTTCAGCATGACTTTGTGATCATTGCGAGTCAGGATTTTTCCCTTGGCATGATGGTTAGGGAGTTGATAATTGCAGTGCCCACAACTGACCTTTCCATAAAAAATAGGGGATTTAGAAATTAGCAGTTACTGCAAGGTGTTTTTAATAGATTGTGATAACTGCAGGTTTCTTCTTTCTTGCCAGTAGAAATGAGGCAATTGTATACCGACAGATTTTGTTTTTGAGTGAAATTGATGTTTTGTATTAAAATAATCGGAATACTCATTATATGAATCTGTCCCCATACATATTGTAACTTTAAAGGATTGTTTTTACGAATAGTTAATTCTTCTTAAAAAAAAAAAGGATTGTTTTTACGAAATGATATAAAAAAGGCAGATTTCAATGGCCTGTCTCTGGTGAATGTATCATGAAATTTTGGGCCACGTGCCCTCTTTTGCAAATGCATCCAACGCATTTGCCTTCGTCCACGCATGCTTGAAGAGAACTTATTGGAATCTTGCAATCCCAAAAAATTGGTCAAGTTTGGATTCTAATCGCCTGGGACAAGGGAAAGACTTAAATGCCAAAGAAATTAAATTATGGGAAGCCCCTACTAATATCAGAAAGAGGAACATTCTGATATCAGCAGGGTCATAACTAGAGAAAAGGCTATCCTATTGCTTCATCTTCCTAGAGAAAAGGATGAATGGCTAGAGAGGCCTTTCATGGAAGAAGAGATCGCAGGGCAATGGCAGAATTAGGTCAAGACAAAGTTCCTGGTCTTGATGGTGTCCTTGTTGCTTTGTTCAATAAGTTCTGGAATGCCATTGGCCCTGATATCCTTGTGTTTATCCCAGAATCTTCCATAGAGGGATCATCAATGGAAGGCTTACCACAAGTCGCAACCATGGTGGGTGGCAACGTGTCAGCTTTGGTCCGGGTTGACCCTGACCTAGGCCGGACTTGACTAGATTTCACCTTGACGCAAACTCGACCTGGACCTAGGTCCTTTCCAAGTCATTTGGACCAGGACAACTTAACTAGGCACCTGCAGGATGAGGTCCCATGGTGCATGTTGTTCGCAAATGACATAGCTTTGATCGATGAGACCCAAACGACGTCAACACAAAATTAGAACTTTAGAGGGAAGCTCTAGAATCCAAAGGTTTTAAAATTAGTTAGACTAAGACAAAATATATGGAATGCAAGTTTAGTAATAATAGAAGTAGAGACGAGGGAGTAGTTAAGATTGATAGCCAGGAAGTATAAAAAATATCGCACTTTCGATACTTTGGGTTGATAATCTAGGAAAATTGAGAGATTGAGGAATATGTTGACATAGAATTAAAGCTGGATGGGCGAAGTGGAAATGTGCAACTGGAATTTTATGTGATCTCCACATACTAATAAAGCAGAAAGGTAAGTTCTATACAGTTGGGAGACCAGCTTTGCTTTATGGGGTAGAATGTTGGGTGGATGAAAACAATATACCCATAAAATGAGT
>NW_006497930.1:1404616-1420790 GCF_000471905.2 Amborella trichopoda
GGAAAGTTTAGGTGTGGCACCAATAGGTGATAAGATGAGAGAGAGTAGACTTAGGTGGGCTGGTCATGTGTGGCATTGACCTAGTATAACACTTGTTAAGAGGTGTGATTTAGTTCAAGTAGAAAGATTGAAAAGGGTAAGGGGTAGGCCAAAAGGATGTGGTTGGAAGTAGCCCGAAAAGATATGGAGACTTATCGCCTCATTGAGGGTATGGCCTTAAATAGAAAAGAATGACGGACGGAGATTTGTGTAGCCGTCCCCAATTAATTAGGAAAAGGCTATGATGGTAATGATGATTTTATATATATATATATATTGTATATGTCATATATTTTATACTGGGTTGGGACCTAACCTGGAACCGACCCAACTTGATAATCTCCATGTTGGACTCGGACCTGACCCATATTGAGTCCAAGACATTTGGACCTGGACCTGACCTATTGGGTCCAAAACATGAACCCAGACCCGCTGTGGTTGACTCACCGACCACTCTTATGTGGGATGGCGACAATGAACTGAAAGACTCAAGGCTTATCAGTTTGCCAAAAAGTTCTTACAAAATTTTCTATGAAGTGCTCGCTTCTCGCCTTAGCATGTGCTTAACACTTTTATTTGCCCCATGCAAGGTGCCTTTGTCAATGGCCCTCAAATTTTGGATGATGCAGTAGTTGCTCATGAATGCATCCATAACAGACACCAATCAATGACTTCTAGTCTTGTTTTGAAACTTGGGCGAAAGGTGTACGACCATGTTGATTGGGACATTCTTGACAAAGTGGTGTTATGATTGACATTAGTAATCGATGGAGGACCTGTATCAGGGGTTGCATCTCGTCCACGTGGTCTTCGGTCCTTGTCAATGGATCTCCAAAATTTTTCTTCCCCTCTTCAAGAGGCCTTTGCCAATGAGACTTTTTCTCCCATTTCTTATTTTCCATCGTGGCAGTGATATTCAGCAAATATATCTCAAACCTTTTCAGCAACACTCTTCTCCATGGCTTTAGATTCTCCTGTAGGATTTGTGCATCTCCCATCTAAAATATGCAGGCAACACCCTAGTCTTTTGCGAATATGCTCATGTTAAGTCGAAAACCTATGGTCATTCCTTAGTTGCTTTGATGTTCTGACTCTGTGGGGTCTGTGTGAGCCAGAAACTATTTTGGAATTGACCAAGAGGCCATGGTGTGGAATACACTCCTTACCTAGCAAGTACTTGGGCCTCCTACTCTGTGTTGGAAAGTGCCACAAGGCTCCATGGGACACGGTAGTTTAGTGTTTGAAGTGACGCTGACTTGCTGCTTGGAAATGTAGGTTCCTATCCTTAGGTTTCATGATTCCTAAATCAAAGCAACCTTGCCCAACATCCCCGTCTCCTAGATGACTTGCTTTAGATTGCCCTTGGAGTGGTCAATCGTCTTGAGGAGTTAATGGGATGCTTTCTGTGGTCTGGTGCAGAGCGACAAAAAGAGTTTCTTTTAGTTAAGTGGAACACGGTATGTAAATTGAAAGAAATGGGGGGCTAGGTAATGAAGCCCATGGGCTTGTAACACTCCTAAGAAAGTGGTGGCAGCGGTTCGCCATCCAGGAGCTCATTTGTGGCTGTTGGTAGTACAATAGCGTTACATGGTGGATGGTTCCGGGTGGCTTCCCAGGGAATATGCTAATGCCTCGTCTTAAGGGCTTGGAAAGGGATTGTTTTGTCCCATTGAGTATTTCTCCAACATCTGCTTCACGGTCAATTCAGGGGCAAGGATTGGTTGTGGAAAGACCTCTGGCTTGGGGAGTTTACTGTTGTGTCTTGATTCCCTATATTATTTTCCCTTGCTATGTTCCCAGACCTCTTGGTTACCCA
Organism: Amborella trichopoda; assembly: GCF_000471905.2. The sequence continues at coordinate 1,406,472 of NW_006497930.1, forward strand.
ATCATGTGAAGAAATTAGGGGACAGCTAGTCTGGAATCCTAGTCTCAGGAGGAATCTCTCAGATTTGTAGATTCTTGAGTTTGCGTCCTTGCTGGATTTGCTTAAGGCAGAGTACATTGTGTACAGGGACTGATAGCATGGTTAGGGTCCTGGCCTCTCCATGACCTCCTTTTACTTGGCTCTCTCTCGAGCCAACCAGGGTTTGGCTGGTTGGCTCAAGAATGTGGTTTTTCCCTGGCACATTGCTTCAAGAAAGTGGTTTTTCCCTGGCACCCCTGAAAAACCAGGACTTTAATTGACTGGTTCTTTCAAGGAGAGATCTCTTTTATATCATCTTCAGAGCAAGGTTTTCCCTGCCTATCTGGTTTGTATTGCATTAGGAGGGTGGGAAAAATTTTGACTGTTTACTTCTGCATTGCTCCTCATGGCATGTGTGTTCCTCCACTCTACAGTGCTTCAGTTGGGTGTGGTTGACCCCGCAAACTGTCCAGCAACTCTTTGTGAGGTTCTTCAGCCCCCTTTTTTTCCTTGAGCTCAGCTAGGGCATCAACGCCAGGCATATTTGTTGGGCCCATTTTTGATGAATTAGATGTCATCTGTGGCTCCCTTAGAATTACCTGGAAACACGTTTTCAGGGAAGCAAATGCTGCTGCTGACACTTTAGCTTGGGTTGGTGCTCGCCTCAACATTTCTCTCGATGTTTAGACTTTAGAAGTTTTTTTCCTCCCTTCTAATCCGTCTCACTATTGAGCTTTTATGAGTTTTTTTTTTTGGTTCCTGTTGGGTATTGTAAATGGCACCTGCCAAGCAGGTATGCTCAAATTTGTATGTATGTTTATATGCACATGATCTACACTGTAATCTCATCTACACTGTAATCTCTTTTTATTAATACAAATGTGAACATTCTAAAAAAAAACGACCGGTATATTTGTTTCCTTCTGTGCAGATTGCCACTGTATAGGGGACAGAATTATGTAAATCCTTGTTACTTAAACTCAATACTGTTAATTACTCTTAAAAACTATATCTTCATAGGATTAGCATTTCTGATTTAGGGATTTAAATAGGTAATCATTTTATTTTGTTCAGATTTTAGGAATTGTACTCAGTTTCCTAAATTAATCAGAAGAACAGGTATCTTCTGTAGTAGGTGTTACTTACTAATTTGCTTTCCTGATTTCATTTCTTGCTCTTGTTTTGATTCTTGACTTGTTTTTGTCATGGGTCACATGAAATCCTAACTTCTCATTTGATGCTAAAAGGACTTCCTCATTCTATTGCAGGGAAAGAAACAGTTCACCAATTGTATGGTACTAGAGTTGCTGTGCTAGCAGGAGACTTTATGTTTGCTCAGTCATCGTGGTGCCTTGCAAATTTAGAAAACATAGAAGTCATGAAGCTGATCAGTCAAGTATGCATTACAATATCTGACAATGTCTTCGTGTTTTGGTTTAATTCTTTATGCTTCTTAACATTATTTAATATCACCAGTATAGTTTTATTCCAGATAATATGCTCTTTCATTTGAATTTCTTTCTGAAGTACTTGCTTCATAGGTGATCAAAGACTTCGCCAGTGGTGAAATCAAGCAAGCATCTAGCCTTTTCAACTGTGACTGTACAGTGGAGGACTACTTGTTGAAGAGTTACTATAAGACTGCTTCCTTGATAGCAGCTAGCACAAAAGCAGCTGCCATATTCAGTGGAGTTAGTGAAAGCATATGTGATCAGATGTACAATTACGGAAAGAACCTTGGCTTATCTTTCCAGGTGGTTGACGACATACTTGACCTCACACAATCAACGAAACAGCTGGGCAAGCCAGCCGGTAGTGACTTGGCAAAGGGTAATCTGACTGCTCCTGTTCTCTTTGCCCTGAACAAAGAACCTAAGCTTAGGGACATAATTGACAGCGAATTCACAGAAGTGGGTTCTTTGGAGTCTGCTGTTCAATTGATTATTGAATGTGGGGGAATAGAGAGAGCACAAGAGCTGGCAAGGGAGAAAGCTGATCTTGCAATCCAAAGCCTCTGGTGCCTCCCTCAAAGCATGCTCAGATCTTCGCTTGAGGGGATGGCAAACTATGCCCTGAAGCGAATTGACTAGATGCATGCACTTGGAGTTGGTGGCTTGAGTTTACCAACCCACTCATTATGGCTGCATCAAAATCGTGCTCCATGTATATTGAGCCTATTGTACTTTATGTTGTCTGAGTGCGTTGTAATTTCTATGCATTCATCACTACTGGCTATGATTCAAGCTGTGCGGGTTATGTGGAGACGTTTGATATATCCTAGTGAAAATTTATGTTAAAATAAGTGATAATCAATAAATTTATGAAATGCAGAATTTGCTGCCAAAATCTAACTGACTAGTGATACTTCTTTTAAGTGTGGAGAATCTCATAGCTATCAATGCAACTTTTGGAGCCATGCCTTGAAGTTCAATTCTTTCATGGTTACCTCCTGATTCTTTCCTTAAAATGCATGCGAGGATGGCCATAATAGTGGGATTTATTTATGGGGAAAATTCTGGAAACCCACCAAATTATACTTTTTAAGCATCTCCCTCAATACTTATGTCATATTATTAACCCCAACACCAACACAGTTTAGTCTTCCATACAAAAACGTTTCTACTGTTTTTTTTACTGAAACACTCCAATTTTAACCCAATTTTCACGCTTCTACTCTCTCTAATCCGATCCGCTTTTGTGCCGGATCAGTAAAATGTGAATACAAAAGTCGATTTGGACCAGCACAATTTTAATATTGGAGACCAGCCTGCCAAAATGTGAATGCAAAAGTCGACTTGGACCAGCACAATTTTAATATTAGAAACCAGCCTGCACATTTTGTCAGAAGCCTGGCACATTTTGTGCCAAATTGACACATTTGAAGATAAAAGCCAATCCGACATGTGTTGGGCATGAAATGTGAATTAAAATGGGGGGATTTTTATCTTAAAAGACCCTACTTACTTATGACTTGGGGAGTAGCAATAAAATAAAATTTTTTAAGGTTAGGTGTGTGATTTACAAAATATTTAGGATGGCATGTCTAGAAAAATAAGTCAAAGGGATATCTATAAGTGTCCCTTATTTCTAATATCTTCAAGGGGAGACCTGGGGTAGCCATTATGACAATGTCTTGTGTTCATTATAAAAAGAAGTTCGTTACAATTATCCATACCGTACAATAAATAAATGGAATATTAATACTCTATAAGTCGACATTAATCGTTCTATTAGTTTTAGAATAGAATAAGAAAAATGTCAAGCTAATGATACTGAATAATTGTATCATTCATGAACTTATATAGTGGGTCTCACTCTCTTTGTGACTCAAACTTCATGAGTGTCTTGTATAATTTTACTTGAACTCTAGATTAAGGAAAAGTATACAAAGAGACTATTCACTTCTAGTAAAAGGAAGTCGCAATCACTCTTGTCTGCCACATTTAAAATTGGGTCGTTGTAAGTTTGTCTTTGGCTAGACTCAAAGTTCATACAAAAAAAAAATTACTCGAACTTTGTGATACTTCCTAAACCATCAATTTTGACATCTGGAAGTTTAAGGTGTCTCTCCCAGTCAAATCCTTCCTTTGGCTCCTTGCCTATAGGAGACGGCTTACTGTGGACCAACTTCGGAGGAGAAGCATGATTATCACCAATGTTTGCCTGTTCTGCAAAGAGGATGAAGGGACGACTGATCATCTATTCCTCAATTGCAAATATTTGGCAGAATTATGGGACTGGCTTGCGCGCTTGGTTAACTGGCATGGTTCGTGGTCTCAGGATGTCCACATTTTGCTTGAAAATATATGGAATCCTCCTTTTGCATCATTGGGGATGAAGCTCTGGACCCTCTGGAAAGTGAGAAATTTGAGAACTTTAGAGGGCTGATTTACACAAGCCTGAAACTCGAGTTAGATTTTCTGCCAATGTTACTTAACTTCAGAGGTTTTTACTTTTAAATTATTGAACCTGACATTTTCTTTAATTTTCTTAGGGTTTCTAAAGGTTTTGTATATGTTTTATTTATTTAGGAAAATGTTTTCCTAGTTAATTCTGAAGAGAGAGATGAGGAGGCAAAGCAGTAATCATCATATACGGGTGTCTAAGCTCATTTGTTTTAAAAGACGTTTTAGAAATTTTGAAAATAAGGAGACTTTTGAAATAGAACCAAGAGCTTTGGACATGTTACGATTTTTACAAAAAAATTAAGGTTTTTGAAAACACAAAACATATAGTGAACATTTCAAAAGGGGAAAGATATTTTGAAAAATAAATTTTACTTAACAGTTTTAGCTCTTGCAACCATTGAGCCTTTTAAGCTGTTTAACATTATGCAGTGATAGATACATATACCCAACTCTTTACGTCATAAGGGGTAAGATGGATACACTCGACCTTTTACGTTGTATGGGGTTAGACGGATAAATCCGACCTTTTATGTCATACGGAGCTAGACATTTTTTGAATACACCCGATCTTTAATATCATACGAGATTAGACGAATACACCTGAACTTTTATGTCATGCAGAGCTAGACATTTTATGAATACACTTGACCTTATACATCATATGGGCTAGACGTTTTTACATGAAAATGAATTTGATTTGAAGGTTGGCAGTTTAAACTCGTGCCACCAAGGAGCATTTTGAAATGGATACACTCGACCTTTAAAATCATACAGGGTTGGATGAATACACCCGACCTTTTACGTTTTACGGGGCTAGACATTGTGAACTGAGATCTCGTTGGCAGTTTAGACTCATGCCACCAATGATCAATATTTTTTTTTGAATAAAATATTTTTCTTTTGAAATTGGTTGCCAGTTTAGGCCCGTGCCACTAAGGAGTATCTGAAAACGTTGGAAAGCCAATTAAATTTTAAACAGTATTTTTTAGAGAGAAAATACATACCTGTGGTTGTATCAGTCTCTAGGAGCCTTTGGAATCTAAGCATAGTCATTATGAGCAAGAAAGTTTTTATTTTTGGTGCTCAGGATTAATTTCGAGCCAATATTTTCATGTTACTGCTCCTTATATTTGGTCAAAAATGACCAAGATGCTCCTAGATGTAAAATATTCATATGGGGTAGTTCTTGCTCATTTTTGATGTAGCTTTTGTCCTTGCTTCAGGGGAATTTCTTGCTCCATTGCCCCAGTTATGGGGTGTTTTGTTTGTTAAACTTTACATGTGCAATTGATTCATCAAGGAAGAGAGGGACATTTTATTTGTATGCACTTTTCAGACTGAGTTTCAACAAACTTAGTCCTGCTTGTTATAGGGTTTATGACCCAAAATTTAGATTAGCTGACCATCATACACACACACGAGATGGGTTTGCCTCAGGAGATCCAGTCGAGAGAATGCTTCCAAACTAGCCAATGTCATCATTGGCAAGGTTCACCCATCTCCGCTATGTGGTAGTTGGCAGTTATACTTATACAACCATGGAGTGCCTGACCAGTTTCATGTCATCATAACAGGCATGGAAAGTTGGCATCGATATTGAGGCCATATTGACTAACAATTTAACCTCTTGTAGTGATGGAGGGAGTCCTTTCTCAATTTTAGAAAATGAATTTTGAACATGATTTATTTATTTATTATTTATTTTTTAGAAAAGTAAAGATTACTTTGGAAAGCATTTTTGAAAGAGGGAGGGGCCTTACAGTTTTTGCCACTTGTAGCCCCTTTGGTGATCTTTTTTTTTTATTTCCTTTTTATTCACTTATTTAAAGATAATGAAATGGATTTCCTTATGAGATCGTGAGGGCTCACGAGACTTGAAGTTTCGCTTGGTCTTTGGAGTGCTCATCATGTGTTTCACAGAACCATGAGGAGTTTTTTGGGTTCTTGCTGGGCTTCCTTATTGGACAGGTCTCGACATTCGTCTTGGGGTTTATTGAAGTGTCTTGGGTCTCTAATTCATGTCACCTTCCCATATCTTCCCGAGGTAGGTTATATTGGGAAGCTGTAGGGATTAGGAGGAGTCTCCATCCTCAGGCCCTGCTTATGCAGTATTGTTGTGACTTGCAAGTACCTGTTTGTACTTGAGGTTTTGGATCAGGGCCTCCTTTTTGGAAAACTTTATTTCATGAATCTATTTTTACTCGTGACGCCCTTTTAAGGTTTTTGCCATGTCATTTTTTTTTTTTTGTTGATGATTTTTCAGGTTTTCACCACGTCCTTCATTTTCTTTTCTTTTATTTTATTTTTTTAAAGCCCATTACAAGCAGTATTTTCTGAGATACATTGCATTAATAGGGTCGTTGAGTTCATACCCCTCATGAGTTTTTATTTTATAGGAATTGCCTGTAGGCACTCGTGTTACTACAAATTGCCCCTCCCAATTAGGTTTGAATTTTCCTAATGGGTGTGGATTCGCAGGAGTGTGCAAGATCTTCTTGAGCACCATGTCTCTTTCTTTGAATTGTCGGGGAACAACTTTTCTTTGGTATGCGTGCTCGATTCTACGACGGTAAGCTAAGATATTCTGTGTTGTTTGTAGTTGTCTTTCATCCAGAGTGCCGAGGGCAACGACTTGTGCTTTGATCGTTTGTTCCTCATCTAAATCATTATGAATGAGCACTCAAAGAGATGGTATCTCAACTTCAATGGGTAGCACAGCCTCCATACCATACACTAATGAGTATGGGGTCATGTCAGTATGAGTCTTCTCGTTTATGCAATAAGACCATAGTGCGTCATTTAGCTTTTCATGTCAATCTTTGCCACCTTCTATCATTCTATCTATAATTTTAATAAGTCCTTTGTTTGTGGCCTTTGCTTGTCCGTTTTCTTGGTGGTCCAATAATAGCCTTGGCGCTAGCTGGCTCGAAGTGACCTCCTTCATTGTGTAATTCTGTTAATACCTGGTCAATTTCTGGTTGATCAAGGCACCACAAGATGACACCATTAAAGGATTTCTTGAACAGAAGATCGTCTCCTATTAGGAAACCCATAGAAAACCTTCAAAGGGCTTCCTTATCCTTTTTGGTGGCTCTGTCAGGGTATGACCCATCTTTCAATGGGGACAACACATCGTGGAACCATAATTTTGCCTTAACTAGCGCGTTTGAGGACACGAAAGACACTTTGTCGTCGTTCTCATTTTCTGGCTTCATTTCTTTTTTGATCCTTGGTGGGGAAGATTCATGTTTGTGCGTGATGTAAAATGGCAGCATGATGACTTCTAAAGGGATGTCGACCATTGAAGCAAGGTTTGCAAAGGTGTCGGCGAACCGATTGTTTTTCCTAGTTGCATGTTGGAAGGTGATTTGCTTAAAATATTTTATCATCATTTCCACCTTTTCTTAATAGAGCTTTAATTTTTCTTCTTTGACCTTCAAAATCCTTTGATCTTGGTTTATGACGAGCAAGAAGTCACCAATGAGTTATATTTGTTGGATCTTCAATTCTATGACATTCTCGAGTCCAGCTATCAGGGCTTCATATTCGGCAATGTTATTGGTACATGGGAAATTAAGTCTGATGGCTGTTGGCATTAAAATTTCTCAGGTGAGTATAGTATAACTCCTACACCTGAGCATATTCGTTCCTTGTATCGTCGAAGTATAGCTCCCAAGTTGAGTTCTCAATTATGAAGAGCTCCTCATCAATTGTGACAAGATCCATGTTAACAGAAGTGTTATCTGGTAGTCCGTGGTCAGCAATGGCCTGTCCTTTAAACAATTTTTTAGTGATATATTCTATCTTGAACTCACTCAATAGCATTCTCTACTTCACCAAACATCCGTTAAGGATTGGTCTTTCCAATAGGTACTTGAATGGGTTTATTTTTTAGATGAGCTTGACTCAATGAGATAAGGCATAATGTCTTAATTTTTGCATAGCTCACACAAGTGTTAAACAAATTTTCTCCACATCCGTGTATTTTGTCTCATAGTCGATCAAGGTTTTGCTGATGTAGTACATGGTTTATTCTTTTCCATGGTCATCATATTGTCCCAACATTGCTCCCATGGTTTTTTCTTTCACAGATACGTATAGGAGTAAGGGTTTGTCTGGAATAGGATGACCACGGACAGGGGGTCTGGTTAGGTACTCCTTGATTTGGTCGAATGCCTCTTAGCATTCATTGTCCTATATGAATGAGGTATCTTTCTTAAGGAGCCTATTAAAGAGTTTGTACTTGTCTGCCAATTATGAGATAAAATGTCTTATGGCCTGTATGTGACCTTGAAGCCCACGAATTTCCCTGATGTTCCAGGGAGAAAGTATTTTGATGATGGCTCGTATTTTCGAAGGGTCCACCTCAATGCCCATTTGGCTTATTATAAAGCCTAGTAATTTGCCGGATTCAACTCCAAATGCATATTTTTATGGATTGAGTTTGAGTTGATGCTTCCGGAGTCTTTCAAAAATAGTTATCATATTAGTGAGGTGATTGGACCTGGCCTTTGACTTGACCAGAAAATCATCGATGTAATCTTCTATGATGGTGTGCATTAAGTTGTGGAAGATACTAGTCATTGCCCATTGATAGGTCGCCCCTACATTTTTTAGGCCGAAGGGCATGACGCGATAGTAGTAGGTTTCCCATTGTGTTATGGATGATGTCTTGGTTTGGTCTTCTTCTGTCATGAGGATCTGATTGTCACCCGAGAAGTCGTCCATGAATGACATCATCTCGAGCCCCGCAATGTTGTCTACCAAGTCATCTATGCTTGGTAGGAAAAATTATCTTTGGGACATGCTTTCTTAGGTCTCTATAGTCGACACACACTCGAATCCTCCCGTTTTTCTTGGGTACAACCCCTATGTTGGCCAACCATTATTAGTAATCGACATGGTAATGAATTTTGATGTCGGAGTTTTTGCCTTGCCCCTTCGTTGAATAGTAGGTGATGCTCCACCAATGTGTAATCTAAGACATATCATCGTATGAACAGACGAAGACATCACGATATTTCTTGACAAAGGAAATCATGTTTTTTCTCCCCTCAGGAAATATGGAGGTTCCAATGATGGTTAACCTTGGGTCCTTCTCCGTTCCTAGGTTGATGTCAATTGTATTTTCAATGGTAGCCGTTAATCACTATCGAACTGTCTCTTGAATTGTTCAACATGAGAAGTGAGTTCCTCAGGTTGAGGGATTTCTTTGGACTCTTGGTTCTCTTGATCTTCGTTCAGGTTATCCGATTCAGCATCTTGAACGTTTTGCACTGTTAATGGGCTATCCTGAGTGTTTATTGTTTTTGAAAATTCTTTTTCTTTATTTTCATTTTTATTATGTTTTGAATTTTCATCGATTTTTGAAAAGTTATAAGGGGTGTCCCTTATGGGACTCACGAGAGATATATTGGGGACTGGATGCGCAGGGTGGTTATGTGGCCACCCCGTGCCTATTTGTTTTTTGGCATCGGGACTTGAAGGTGTCGCTGGTATTATTCCAACAATTATTGAGGCAAGGGAGTGATTAACGAATTCCATCCCTGGGTTTGAATAGAGTCAATTATGTATACTTTCAAATTCAGGTCAGCGAAAAGGTCTTCAATTCCGAGTTCTTGTATGTGCTGAGGTGTGGAGGGAGAATCCTCCATCATTGGGGGATTAAGGATTACCTTTGGCCGTTTCGAAGGACGAGAATCAAGAGGATCAAGGCTTTGAATGCCGTCAGATACAAAGCCCTGATGGCATGAAGGCTTCATCCGGCTTTGAAATAAGGTGAGTGAACACCCGAGTCCTCTTCGATCCTTATTTTCGGCTTTGGCTTGAGGTAATTTAGAGATTGCCTCCGTTATGCACTGGTTGGAAGCTTTGGGAGAAGAGCATGTGCTAAGCCTCAAGGGACCCGAAACCATATTGATGTTGACATTGGATGATGTCTTCCATCAATGCGGAAGTTTGAAGAATTTAAGGAACATGGTCGCTGACCTCTAGGCGTAAGGTGGCACAATTAGCTTGCTTGAAGGAAACAAGCTGGATTTCTCCGAGCTCGACTCCTATGGCAAGCTTCCTGTTATCTACTGTAGGGTTCGAAAGATAAGAGAGTTCAACACATACCTTGAAGATTTCATTCTTGGATGGAAATTTGAGGCACTGATGGAATGTAGAGGCCACCACGAGATTCTCATGTAGCCATGGTCTTCCTAGCAGCATGTTGAATGAGGGTTTTATGTCTAAGATATAAAACTTCATCACTTGGACGACAGGGCCGATCTTGAGAGTGAGAGGCAATATGCCTTCAGTTTGTCTCTTGGTCCCATCGTACACAGTGATATTGAGCTGACACGACTAGAAGTCATCCGGGCTCTGACCCATCTACTTCACTGTTTGCATAGGGGATATGTATAAGGAGGTCCCGTTGTCAATGAGTACCCTTCGTATTTCATACCCTTGCTTGAAAATAGTGATGTGCAACATTTGGACGTGAAAGCGGTTGAAGTTGACTGAGATATCTTCATCCGTGAACAAGGTCAGCGTTGGTGCCATCAGTTGGTTGATCATTCCACATAGCTCATCCGGTTGTGTGTTGCTTCGGATGTGCGTCTTAACAAGGATTTTCTCAATTTGGGCCCCTTGCACTGGTGAGTTATTAAGCAGCTCTAAGATGGAGATTTGAGCCTGAACCTTTCCAAGGTGAGCAGGTAGATCATATGTGTTTACGGATCTTTGAGATTCTTTTTGTGGTTCATGATATGCGATCTTTGCTGGTTCTTTAGACTTGGAGGTGTTTCCCATCCTTTCTTCTAGGGTATCGGCCATCAATTGGATGGGTTTGAATATTCCTCCTCTTCGAGTTAAGGAATTGATCTCGCCAACCTAAGGCTCAATAGGGGTTGCCCTAATGAGAGTAATGGGGAACTTCAGGGCGTTGATGCCTTGACTGGAGGAGGGTCCCTTCTTGTTGATATGGACCATATCAATTTAACACATCATCCTCATCATATTGGTCCCATTTAAGTGGGTTGTAGAGGTTTTGAGGTGAGGGGTTCCCTTTTAGAAGACCTAATAGATCCTCTTGGGGCTCTTGAAGGTGGTGACCACGGGGGAATATTAATTGAGCCGGGTCTTCTTCTTCGACTCCATCCTCGATTATATGGATGATAATGTTCCCCTTAGAGTTGTTTTGAGCTTCCATCTTTCTAGCTGTTGTGGCCATATTTTTTGGAAGAGAGTTTATGAAGATAACCATATTTTAATTAGGCTCTTCAATAGGCGGATTTTTATGTGGGACAGTGATATCCCCCCTTTCGATCAACCCTTGAATAACCCTTTTTAGATGATAACAATTTTTGGTGTCATGCGTGTGGTTTTGGTGCAAATCTTCACCATTTGCTCTTGTCCGTGACTTGGAATGATGGCTCGAATGGTGCTGGGAGATGAACCATGTTCCTAGATAGGAGTAGTTCAAGCACCTTTTCTAGTGGGTCTTTGAGAGAAGTAAAATTATCATCTCACCTTTGGTTGTTGTTTTGAGCGTTGACTCTAGATCGACCCCTTTGATTTTGGTTCTGATAGTTGTGCTAAGTGGGAACCTCGAGATGGCTCGTTAATGAAAATTTTATTAACCTAACCGAAAGTATTCCCTTTGTTGTTGTTGTTCTTATTTATCTTATTTTGGGGATTGGTTATGGTTTTGTTGTCGGACTTAGTGCTGAGGGGTGCTCCTTTGGCCCTTTCGTGGCATGCCACCTGCTCAATCATGGAGTCGAAAGAGTAGGGGATAAGACCTTGGCTAAAGAAGGTCTTGTATTCAGGAGCGGCGTTCTCTAGCGTCATGGAGATCTTGACCGGGTCTGTGAGTGGACTTGTATTGCTACCTCGCAGAATCGATTGATGATATCCTCGAAGGATTCTCTCGGGTTTTTCTTTGTTGTGCTGAGTTCGCCGAGAGAGAGAGGCCTTGGTGTTGATCCATGGTAGTGAGAGACGAATAGATTGAACATTTCATCTGGAGTAATGTGTAGTTCAATATACATCATTCTTCGGTGCCAGTTCAGAGCCTCGCCAAATACTGTTTGCTAAAATGTGACCTTCAATTGATTTGACCTATCTCATAAAGCTGGGGGTATGCATGAACATGATTCTCTGGATTGCTCTTCCCGTTGAACTTGTTTCAAAATTTTGGGATGATGAATCCGAAAGAAAGGTCCTCTATACCTCCAAGGGTCTAATGAACATAGACCTTCCATGGTAAAACTTCGTGAATGCCCAATCTTACAAGCATGTCTTGCATTGCTTTCATGGTGCCTTCATATTAGGCATTCAACATGATAGTAGGCCCATCAGTTGGCAGGTTCCCAAGTGTAGATTGATGAGTCAAAACTTGGGGTAGAGGTTGGGACATATGGACCTGAGGTTGGTGAGTCACAGCCATTGGGGTGGTCTTATATACATGGGCTTGAGGGAAGTATTGTCCCATAGGTGTCACCACAGGCTACGGAAATTACATGGTCTGTTGGACTGGACTGACTGTTGGAATCGATTGAAGAACCGATTGACTCGGTTGTCCTAGGGGTTGTCTTATAACACTAAACTATTTTGGGACTGATGCATGTGCTAGGGAGTGAACAATATAGCCCTGGTCAACAATACTTTGGAGGGCCGCTTGGACACCTTTATCACTCATGGGTCGATTCTAATTGATCCCTCTATTTTCTATGGCAATGAGGTTGGCATGAGCTGTGCTTTGGGGGCTCGAGACCGCCTTGCCTCAAAGTTATCATGATTTGAGTTATGGGAATGAGAATTTGACACTGCATGAACAACTTCCCTCACTCTACTCCTACTTTGGGTTCTTAAGAGCCCTTGGAGTATGACCCCAAGTCAAACTCTTGACTATTCAAAGTCTTTTGGGTGGAACTAGCTTTTCAGGCAACACAGATTTCAGGATCTGGAACTGATCCTTGAGATTCTGCCACGAGTCAAAGACTTGGGCGCCAAAAAATGGACGGGCCTGGGTTCTGACCATAATCCCAAGGGATTGCGGCATACTGGTCCCTAGGCTTGGTCAGGTTAGGTTTGGGGTCGACTGTGGAGCAATCATCGTAGTCGCTCTGGGTGACCTATATGACGACTTCTCCCTATTTGAACCTTGGATCTAGACTCAGGCCCTGACCTAGACTTTGACTTAGCTAAGCTTGATATACTTAAGTTTGAATCCTGAGCGGGGGTGAGCCCAACTTAGTCCCAAGGATAAGTTTAAGTTCAAACCAGAGTTAGGTCCTAGACTCAAGGTCTTGCTAGATTGAGTGGGTTTTGATATGGACCCTAAACTAGGATGAGCCTAGTCTAATTTTAGAGAAAATTTTGAATCTAGACCTAAGTTATGACCTAGACTAAAATCTAGACCAGATAGGCACGAGTCTTGGCTTTGACCACAAGGAGGTCTAGGTTCGAACCTAGGTGTGAACTTGGTTCAGACCTAGACTAAGTTGGGTCCAAGCCAAGACTTGGACCTATAGGGTTTCGAATTTAGACCAGGTGTGGACCTGAGCTGAGATTAGATGAGATTTGGTGTGAGCTAATGCTCGCACCAAGAGGAAGCCTAGGTTCAGACCTGGTTGTGAACCTGGTTTAGACTGGGCACAAGCCTGGATTCAGACCCAAAAGGTTTCAAATTCCGACCGGGACCTAGACTGAGATTTAGGTGAGATTTGGTGTGAGATTTGGCTTGTACCAAGAGGGAGCCTAGGTTCGGACTTGGTTGTAAACCTGGTTCGTACTTGGATAGGGTTGAGTGTGAGCCTAGACTCGGACCCAGCAGGGTTCAACTTGGACTAGAAGTGGATTTGGACTGAGATTTAAGACTGATCAACTCTAATAAGCAAACAAAGCACTCGAAACCTTTGCCCTAAACTATGGATAGGCTAGGTCAGAGTGGGTTCCTAACTAAAGAAATGAGGCTAGGCTGAGGGGGTCCCCACATAGGTCTTGGTCACGTATTAAATGAATCAACTAGGTCATATTGTGTGTGTTTGAGGCTAAGGATTACGAAGGGGCGCTCACTGTTAAAGTTACACGAATCCCAACTGCCTCGGCTCTCAAGGCTAGGTTCCCCTCACGACAGTTAATATCGGATTTTGGGGTTTTCAAAAATTTTATTGGTTTCCCAGGCCTCCCTGGTCCGTTGTGTGCAAGAGTGTGTAACAATGCACGCAAGCAAATAGAATTGATAAGCAAGCAAGCGCTTGGCACAAATCGTGTTAAGCGATGTGTGCTTCTAGGCGGAGCTCGCTCGAGAGCACAGTGAAGATGGGGGGTAAGCAACCCTTGAGAAGGTGTTCAGTCAAAACAGTGAAACCAGGCACAGTCTGTGCCTAGTCGAGTGCAGCCG
>NW_006497930.1:1421282-1438891 GCF_000471905.2 Amborella trichopoda
TTATTATTATTATTAATATTAATAATAATAATAATAATATTATTATTATTATTATTATTATTTTTATTAAGCAGGGTTAAACTAAGCATGATAAAGTAGGGAAATTATGGTTGTAAGAAAAAATAAATTAAAATAAAATAAAATGAAAATCTTGCAGGGTTAACACTAATAATGCTTCCTAGCAAAATATTTTTGTTTCATATTTTTAAACATTTTATTTTGATCCCAAAATTTGTGAGCAAACAAGGAAAAAGTTATGAAAGAGGATTGTGGGTCCAAAAAATAAAAGTTGGACCTCTAGATTTGGGTGGTAGTGCCGCCTAGACCAGTTTGGGTGGCACAAGTGGTGCCGCTTAGGCTTCTAGGCGATACAAGCAGTGCCGCCCAAGGCCAACTGGGTCTCGGGATTGCAGAGGCCCTATACCCTGATCAAAGTCAGTTTTGGGATTATTTTTGAGTAAAAACTGTGGAAAATAGTGAAATAAAACTTGTATTTTGGTCAGGTCTGTCAGAGGAGAGTGCAAGCGACCCTCGAATTTTTTTTTTAATCTTTATGCAAAGTTAGTCTATACCTAAGAACAGTAAGAAAAACATGGATGAAGATAGAAGAAATTAAAATAAAATAAAATAAAATAAACTAAAGATGCAAAGAGTAACACGGGTCATGTGTTCTATAAAATATTTTTTTACATTTTTAAAAGTTTATTTTTGGCTCAAAATTGGTGAGAAGCAAGGGAAGAAGTCTCGGAACCGGACTGTGGTTTCTTGGGAATTTTTCGGATCCCTTGGGATGGAGCGATACTTGGTGTACTGCCTAGACCAAGTTTGGGCAGCACCAGGTGTGTTGCGCAGGCACAATGAGGTTTTATGTAGATTTTGGGACCCAAATCGCTTTTTGGAGTTTTTTAGCAGAAAAACAATGAATACAAATCGAGTTTCATGCCTGGATCTAGCTTAAAATGCCACACGGTAGGCACTAACTATTCACGATGCAGATCGGGATGATCTCAAGATGAGATTCGACTAGATCCAACCAACAAATTGATTTTTTTTTAATGAGTGATAAAGAGTGGGGACAATCAAATTCTGATCTGAGGCCAAATCTACTTAGAAGTGAGCAGATTTGCTCTTAGACTAGTGGCAGAGCATTAACCCGAAATATGAAACACTACATAAAATGCAATAAGGTGATTTAATTATCGTAAATTGAACAAAAATGAAAGGAAGTGCAAGAAAAAGTAAAATATACCAGATCGGGCTAGTTGGCCCGGGACTCCTGAGGCTTCAAGGCCTTGCCTGTATCAGGACCAACTGAGTTTATGTCATGTGTCATCTTTATTTCTCTTCGGTTTTTGACCAGGCCTTGGATTGGTTGGATGGATTTCGTAACCTAAGGGCTGCAGGTGGCCTAAATCTAAGTTTTTCTTAGATCTAGGCTTTTCTCTGGTCCTACAATCTCAAAGTTTTTCTCTGGCCAAACAAGCTAATAAGGTTTAACCATAAAATGGGTCACGAAATGTGCTTATATAAAGGTTCAAATCGTACCTGAATGGATATATACCAATTTCAAGCAGATTTACCAGTCCAATTTCCGTTTTGGGGGTCAAAGGGTTCAGATTCGATGAATTTAACTAAAAAGGTCTAGGATGAGTTGGCATGTGGAAACTGTCCCCGACCAAATTTGCACAAAATTGACAGATTCCAGTTCTAGGTGATTTATGGACTCTTGTGATGTTGCCTGCCAAAATTTGGGTCAAAACAAGGTGTTTTTCTATTTTTAATGATTTGTTTTTACTAAAACAAGGTGGTTTGTAGGATTCTGGATCACAAGGCAAGCAGTATGTACTATGGTGGTATATGGTTTGGGGTTTTACTGGGGTAGTGTGGTCTTAAGGCTGTCCATGGTTTAAAAAACCATTGAATTTACTAGTTTTCAAAATGGGGTGTCTACAGTTATAACACCTTCCATATGATCTTGATGGCCTATCTATGGAATGGAGGGCACATATCTCTCATCCCAGAAGTCACCCAAGATCAATGTTGTATATTCAATATCACAAGAAGAGACAAGCCATGAAAAACCCTAAGAAACCCAAAACCCTTTGAAGCACTACAAAAAATGATGCCCTCTCCCATATCTCTACACACCTAATCTCTCTTCTCTCTCTCACCTCTCTCATAGAGGGGCACACTCCACCTAGAGTACTCTCTCTCTCTCTCTCATGCTAAAAAACTAGGCATGCCCCATATAGTGGATCTCGCTTTCCCATCTTTCTATCTTATGGCTTAAAGGGTTAGGGTTTAATAAAGGGATACTATCTTTCTCAACTTGGTTGTCAAGGGGTTAAGCTTTAGTTTGAGATCCAAGTTTTTGAAAGGAGTTCTTATTCCATTGGATGGTTTGACCTAATTGTTTTCCCATGTTTGAGATTGAAAGTTGACCATTGATCCCGCGCCATTGAAGGGTGGTGACTCGATATGAGGTGTAATAAGCCCGGTTGAGGTAATCTTTGACACTATCTTGTTTCTTGCTATATTTTCTTCTTATGTCTTTTGTTATTCCCAAGTACAACATTATGATTTTCTTTGGTTAATAAAAGAAAGGTTTTAGTGGCATCAAGTTTTTATATCCTAGATTTGTCTTTATTTTTTTTAAGCCAATTATATTGTAAGGGACTACTTGTGAGTGATCTAATCCAGAAAAGAAAAAGAAAAAGAGAAGAAAAAAAAGAAAGAAAAAAAAATACACATCAACTACATTACATAAGTCCAACTTTCATTGGTATCAAAACTAGATCTACTTGCTGTCTTATTTCTTTTATTATATTATTTTAGTTAATTGGGATTGAGATATAAGATATCTAATGACCTTTGTGGTCGAGTGATACATCCGGAAGAATTATTGGAATATTCAAACAACAAAAAGGCACTCTGCATAATGGGGTATTCTGTGCTAGTTTGGAATAGTGATATGAAGAAGATAATGAGATATTTATCTTTTGTATGATCAGTGATATTATGTGTTTTTGGAAGTAAGATCTACCTACAAAACTTTAATGGGAGATCCTAGGGAAATTGAGACTTATGGACTAATTAATGAAGGGTGTTAGTACTGACTCTACAAAATCCGAGAACTGTCTAATGAGTTCCATGAATTGTTTCACAAAACATATCATTTTATTTTTAGCTAAAACTTTCCTATAACTCATCAAATTGAGTCTACTTTAAAAAAAAAATAATTTCATGAAGAAAACCTTTGTGGTTTAAAAGATATAGTTATTTTATTGAAGGGTGCGCAAGTGCTGTTTTCTACAACGAAAATTGTTTCAATGACTTAAAAGTCATGATTTTATTTCTATTCTTAACAGAATGTTTTATGGCCTATACTAAGTTTTTAGACTTCTATTTTGAGTCTAATTTCTAATAAAAATTATTTTAGAGAGAAATATCTATAGGAAGTAAGGAATAAAAATTATATATTGGAGATAGGTCATTTAATTTCTGCAGTTTAATGCGTTTTATTGAAATGTGAACATATATATTTGTCAAGCATATTTGACAGAGTCATATGAAGCATGCAAAAATATAGTTGTTTCCTTTTTATGTCTACTTTCAAACAAAAGACGTTTCAAAAGGGAACTCCTTGTGCATAGTGAGAAAAGATAATTTTACTATATATCATTTTTTGGGTAAGTCATTTTACTAGATAGTGTTTATCCTGGAATTCAGCAGTATAATTTCTTTTGTGACGTGAATGTTACTTATTTATTTCACTGAAGTAAAATATTATATGGGATTCGCACTAGAACGTTATGCTTTGATTTTGAGTCTAGTTTCAATAGAAAAGATTTCAAGAAGAAATCCTTTGTGAATTGAGAGAAACAATTATTTTATTGAGAGGTGCGTAACCTGATTTTATGCTAAGAAAATTATATTGTGATGTGAATGTCCCTACATCGTAAACCCGCTAAATGGTGTGATTTAGGAATGGACCTGAGCACTATTTTGTATTTTTCAATCTACTTTAATATTCAGAAGGATTCAGAGATAAACTCTTTATGAAATGAGAGATATCATATTTTTATCATGGGATGCCATGTTCTATTCTGTCATGAGTATGATTTATAACAATAAAAATTCAGAAAAAGGTAATGTAAAGTTGGCGAGGTATGACACATTGTGTGAAGACTGCTTAATTTGAGAATTGAATAATATAAAAGAAACATAGTGCATGTACAAACATCTTGGTTTTTTCGCAATGAAGGGATATATAGTGAGATTTGATGGCAGCATAGAAACTCTAAAGATCAGTGGGAAAATTAAATTTTGTGATCCTTATAATGATGAGATGAAGAAGAGTATTTCTTTATATATGTATGGGAGAATCTAAAAGCCGAAGAGATGGATGTTTATTGATATGTAAAAGATGGTGATCAAAACCTTCTTCATCTGTTGTATGCTCTTCCTAGATTACAAAAACTTGCCAACAAGTAAAAGCAAAGAATCAAGAAAGCCTAGGTACCACACTACATGATTTTGAGGTATGAAATCTATCTCATATTACATGATAAGGTCATATAGGGAAATAAGATTCAATAACCTTTTATTTTATATTTTATAGACTTCTTTGATTATATTTTGGCTATTTGTTTATGAAAATTTATGGAATGTACAGACATTAAGTGATATGTGCTAACAAATATAGTAACCTCATAGAGGAACACACCCCACCTAGAGTACTCTCTCTCTCTCTCGTGCTCAAGAAAGGGGCACACCCCACATAATAGATCTCTCTCTCCCATCTTGCTCTCTTATGGCCTAAAAGGTTAGCGTTTAGTATATAGATATTATCTCTCTCAACTAGGTTTTCAAGGGGTTAAGCCTTAGTTCGAGATCCAAGCTGTTGAAAGAAGACGGTTTGATCTAATTGCTTTCCCATGTTTGAGATTGAAGGTTGACTATTGATCCCCTGCCATTGGAAGGTGGTAACTCGGTGTGGGGTGTAATAAGCCCGGTTGAGGTAATCTCCGCCACTCTTTCTTGTTTCTTGTTAGATTTACTTCTTATGTTTTTTGTCTTTCCCAATCATAGCATTGTCATTTTCTTTGGTTAATAAAAGAAATGTTTTAGTGGCATCAAGTTTTTAGATCCTAGATTTGTTTTCTTTGTTATTTTCAAGTCAATTATATTATAATAGATTACTTGTGAGTGATCTAAGCTGAATGAAAAAAAAAAAAAAAGAAAAAACTAAAAAAAGAATATATACACCGGCTAGATTACATAATTTCAACTTTCATATAGCCTTGTCAAAAAAAAAAAAGTCATCGCAATTGTAGGGAAGATACCAAGCACCCTACCAGACCTATGTAGCACACAAATAAAAAAAAAAAATCTCCTCCTTGCTAGGCAAAGCACTGCAAACCCTAGTTCTCTACAACAGGCTTAGAGTCTTCACGAGTGCTATTTTAGCATCTAATGAATTTTTAGGGAAATATGTCATTGCTTGATTTCTACTCAACTTTCGAAGACAGTTGCAGGACATGTGTTGGTTTGGAGGGGAGAGAGAGAGGGGGAGGGATTTTGTAAAGTTGTTGAGTAAAAAAATGAAAAAAGGAAAATTGTTTCATGCGGGCTGGACCGCATTTTTACAATATGCGATCCAAGGTATATAAAACATCCATTTTAAAATTGGATGCAAATAGGTGGTTCATCTAAAAGGAATTGAAACTAACGGTCCAACTATTTTCTTAATAGAATTATTATTTTTAATTATCAAAATTTATTTATTTATTCATATTCATGATCTCCATTTAGAGATTACATGTCTTTAAATATTAATTCTAAAAATTCATCTCAAAAATAGATTTTTAAAAAGTGACTCATTTCTACATGGACTCATAAAAACCATGTCCATGAAAAAAAGAATAAAGCTATATACTTTAGGGAATGCAACATAATAGGTGCAACCTCTGATTTCTGCACCATCCAAGGCGTAAGATTTGGGTTTAATTGTAAAATTAAGGTGTGTTTCAAAATTCCATTGAAAAAAGGTTATTTTGATGTTGGAAAACCTTCTAAATCATATCGACATCTAGATGTATGAATATGAAAAAGAAAAAGATTTCAACTCTTAAAACTAATGCAACTTGCAATACATTATCTAGACCATTTATTTTCAAGATTTTCATGTGTTTTTAGATCTTCGTACTTTGAACTATTTTTAGAGTTTAAAATTTTATAATTAGAGATGAAAATAGATTAGCAGGCTATCCTAAAATTTTTTTATAATAAATTTACGTCTCATAATAAAACTTGGAGTTGCAGCCAACTTTGATTGTTTAAAGTTGCTACATTATACAAACTGCACCCTAACGTGCATATGCCATTATTGACTAACATTTGTTTGGAAAAATGGTATAACATCATTACTTACGTCTCATAATAAAACTTGGAGTTGCAGCCAACTTTGATTGTTTAAAGTTGCTACATTATACAAACTGCACCCTAACGTGCATATGCCATTATTGACTAACATTTGTTTGGAAAAATGGTATAACATCATTACGAAGGAGTTTTTTTTTTTTTTTGTGAAAAAATTATAAAGATGCCCCTTTAATTTACCATTACCAACAAAATCCCCATAAGACAAAAATATTAAGTTCGTACCCAATTTGCACAATTTCTATTTTTCCCCAAAATGCCCTAACTTCGAACTTTGAGAATCCAAACTTTTCAACCTAATTTCCTCTTTCTTATATGCCTCAAAATATTTTAAAACATAAAATTCTCAAAATCGGAAGTTTTTATTTGACAAAAAAAATTTACCGCATAAATATTTTTAGAAAACTTTGGATTATCAAAATTTGAAATTTTATTGACTCAAAAAAGAAGAAAAATAAAAGAAAAAGAAAAGAAAAAGGGAAGTCTGTCAAACTTCAATTTTTTAAAATCCGAATTTGTTTTTGGAATTTTTTGTGTAACAACAGAAGGACTACGAATTTTGAAAATCCGAAGTTGTTTTTGCAATTTTTTCAACAGGAAACTTCACATTTTGAAAATTTGAAGTGTTTACTTAACAAAAGAAACAAAGTAATTGAGTGCTTTTGATTGATTAAACTTTAGATATTCAAGATGTGAAGTTTTTATATTCAAGATGTGAAGTTTTTATGCTATCTTTAATGGTTCAATAGTTTTTTGGCTTTGATAAACTTTAGATCTTCAAAAACACAAATAGAAGTTTTTTTTTTGTCATTGTTTAGAAAAGTGAATTAATTGGGTATGGGTGACTTTCAAAATAATCGAAATTATCAAGAATATTCTCTTTATCCATGATATTCAAAAGAAAAACCATTTCTAGGTAGACCTTCTTCATACCCCATTTCGTTAATGCTCATGATTTTTTTTCTACAGTACCCTTCACAATAGCATGAGATCCGTGAAGGTCATGACGGTTCTGTTAGAACCGCAATGGTCATAGAGTACCCTGCCCTCCCTTTGAAGGGCCATTTTAAGGGTGTGATGAATGGTTTTAGATCATCATGGTTCTACGATAGCCGTGATGGTTCCTTACCATATGACCCATCAAAGTTGTAATAGAACCGTTATGGAACCATAATGGTATATTAGAGCCGTGATAATGTAAGCTATGTGAACCACCGTGAACCACCGTGATGGTTCCTTACCATATGACCCATCAAAGTTGTAATAGAACCGTTATGGAACCATAATGGTATATTAGAGCCGTGATAATGTAAGCTATGTGAACCATCACACTTCTATTTCTACCATGATGGGCTATGAACCACATACCACCACAATTTCCTTTTTGGCCCTTTCCTCCGCCCTCTTCTCCTTCATATTTTGTCTTCAGAATCTCATTTGTCCTCTCTAACAGCCCATTCTCTCCTTATCCCTCAATCTCTCTAACAGTAGTAACTATAGTCTCTCTCTACCCTAGCCCTTTCTGTCCCTCATCCCCTTTGTTATCCCTCTTTCTTGTTTGCGTTATGTGGTCATTTAAAGGCTTTACAAGAGTATGTAAAAATATGTCTATAGTGACATGATAACTCCTGTGAGAGTGTGGTCTAGAGGGACAATAGCCTAGATGGATCGAGATTAGCAAATATTATTTATCAAGAATCAGACTAAGTTTAACGAACTAGGCCAGTCGAGTTACAAAACCTTAAATACCTGGGCATATAGTATAACAGTTGAGTTACAAAACCTTAAATACCTGGGCATATAGTATAACCGATGAGGGTTAGCAAGGCTATCGCCTGATGAGGTCAAAGTTGCCCAATGTAGTGAGGCAAGGAACTGTGTGTTATTAGTAGGCCTATAGAGAGGAGGGTCAACACCTCATCTTAAACTATCACATAGCATGTATATACGATGGCTTTATTTGGAAGCAAATTACAATTGAGAGTGATATGTGTATATGTACATGAGATAACCCCCATATGCACTATATGAATCGTGTGTGTACAGGTCTGTGCGACCTTGGACTTGTCTCTTGAGAAAAACTTGTAATCTATAAACTAGGATTGTGTCCCCTTACCTATTGAGTGACTTTGGTAGCTAAATAATAAACTCCTATGATGGTCTGTGGATCATGGGAACTGTTAGGCCAGTTTTAGAAAGTTGGTGTGAATTATAGTCTCTAGTAGAAGATGGAGTGCTTCAACAAATTTAGTATTTTTTTAACATAGTTGGATCTAAATCCCATCAAATTAATTTTGAATTAATTAATTTGACCTTAAATGATTTTTAGATTGATAAAACAAATTTATAGAAGTTTTGGGTATGTTATTTTCTCAAAATGGATTTATAAATAGTCTAAAACTAAATTTTTAGTATTTAATTAGTCAGAGAGAAAATAAAATAGTAATCCTTTTCTAAAAATCATTTTCTCTATTTTAAATTAGTAATACTTATGGGGGCCCATTATACTCCATGGGCACTATTAGATTAATTGCATGTGGGTGGTGCGTGGGGCCTACTTGAGGCCCAAGAGTGGCACACCCTATACATGGAGAGAACTTTCCTATTTCATGAGGCATGTGATATGGCATCGAAGAGATTTGAATTGAAAAGGAAAGTTTTGCAATTAAAAGTGTTTTGAATTTTCAAAAGAGCTTGTGTAAGAAAATTATGGAAAAGAAAGGAAAGAGTAATAATATATTTTTCATATTAAATATTTGATGAGATTATGTTAAAGAAGTTGAAGGATAAGGTTTTCAAACATTCATTTTAATCATGATGGCTGATTAAAAGATTGTAAGGCTATGATCTCTCACCCCACAGTCTCCTATGATCAATGGTCTGGATCTATTTTCCATAAGGATGGTAACCTTAAAAAACCCTAACCCTGAGTTGAGTCTACAAATAATCTCTATGGGGTCCCAAATCTCTATACCTCTGAAAAATCTCTCTCTCTTCCTCTAAGGAGCCACACACCCCTCTCTCTTTGATCTCTTTCATCTCTCTCTAACCTCCTTAAGATAGAGAAATATTTATGAGAAAATAAATAGGGGGCACTCCCCATATTAAATGCATTGAGGCCTTGTTCTAAGTTCCACCATGGCTCTCTAAGTTGAAAGAGTTGAGAGCCTAGGCTTCCCATACTTATAAGATCTGAGATAGACCTTGATCTCGTGCGTCATCAGAGGAAGAATCCTGGAATGTGGTGTATCAAGTTCAGTTGAGGTAATCTTGTTAAGACCTCGCTCTCTACCATCCCCGTCGGACCCATAGAGGGCCACGCTTGGGCCTGCTGGAGGACCGTAGGGAGTGGGGTCACAGCCACAGGTTGTGAGTGCCACTTTGCTTGGAGTGCGCTCAACATCTTGAAAAGAGAAGGAGTTTTCGATATCAAGCTAGCCACAAAAGAAATAAAAAATGAAACAAAATATACATAACCATATTCTTCTGGACAAACAAGTTGCAAAATATATATAACAGTCCAAAAATAGTACATATAGATCCAAGGCACAAAAGGCCGAACATCAAGACATATTACCAAATCAAAATAGACTAGATGGCCAGACCGTCAACCAAAATATACACTGCAAAATAGAGCTTCAACAGAAAGGGGGTAAGGGACCCCAAGTACGACCACTAGGACATGCCACTCTAGTTACGACTGTCTATCACTCTACATGGAGGAAAAATTAACAGTGTAAGTTGTAAAGCTCACTAAATAAGATCTAGGTGCCATGCATTCATGCTTACAAATACTCTGTCATGTCAAAAATCAGGGTTTTAAGCAAGTCTTACAAAACATGAAATCATGTGTCAAATTCATATTTAAACATACGTGTCATGCCTGATTTATTTCATGATGGAGTAGTAACTAATCAGATTAATCAGATATGATGGTAATAAGAAGTTAATCAAATCATTCAGGCATGAGCATTATCACACATCAAAACATTTAGGCATGAGCATCATAATATATCACTACATTTAGGCGTGAGCATCATAACAAATCAAAACATTTAGACATACATATAACTAGCATAATCGAGATAAAGAGATACCAACTAACCCCTGAAGTAGAAGCCCCACCCATCAGGCCAATCAAATCCTGATGCGTAGAGCCTCTACCATCACAACCATGAGAGAAGCATCACCAACGAGCATATACATTGTGTAGTGCCTCACACACTCACGTGGTCCCCAGCACGCTTTGGGGCTTTTGATAAGCACTGGCCTTGCAAGACACGCCCCTCTCATGTGCCCATCGAGCGAGAGAGTATTAACCTACCAAAGGGGTCCTAATGAGTAGTGCCTCACATAAGTTTCGGGGGAGCGACTTGTTTGAGGGTATTTTTCAACACTTGTATCCATGATGTGAATAAGGAGAGAGTAGTTTGCAACTTAGGCCCACAGGTACCAAACTGCTTGCGGACCACAGAAGCGGTAGGTCAATAGACCTTGATTCAGAAGTGAAATTTTTGACAGTCTCAGAATGGCCCAAGAATAATAAAAAATGTGGCTAAGTATCTCCTAAGAACATTTGCCATGTTTCATCGCGATCCGATGATGTTAAAGCAGTGCAGATGCAGAGCAATTTCGAAAAATTGGCCTCTAGTACCCTGAAAATGGACTTCATAACTACAACCCTATCTCCAGAGTCTCAAACGATCATGGAACCACTGCCATAAAATCCAAAATATTTGAAAACCCATAGGGATCAAGTTTTGGCTTGATTAGATGTTTCTAGACCAAGTTGTGTCCAAATTACATAAAATAGGTAGGCTACACACTATTACGATGCACCCTCAGTGAACTAATTTCCATTAATGGAAACTGCGTTTTTTATTTCAGGCTCAATTTTAGATACTCGTATCTTCTTTGTCTTGAGGTCGGAATAAGCCCAAATTTTGGGAGCATGTTCGTCTCGTTGGCTCGATCGATTTGATATGTGGCACGCCCTATGGCGTGGCATGAGCTGAGAGAAAACCTAGAGAGAAGATTGCAATTCGAAGCAAGGTTGCAGAATTTCCAGCAGGTGCACGCCTTGATCAAGCGACCACATCACGACGTTCGCTAATTGGATCGACCTAAAATAGACCCATTATGAGCACGAGGTCAGAGGCTTCACAAGAGCCGAACCTCGCTCGTGATAGACGGTCAGATTTGCTGCATGACGAGGATAAAGTTTCGGCACTTTCCGGCCACCGAAAACCAAGTTCCAGCCAAAATACCTAATTTGGAAAACAGTCATTCGAGCACCAAATCGAGCCACGTTCGTTGCCAAATGCTCATGACGGCATGCCTGTCAAAATACAATGAAGAAATAGTGGAGAAACAACGAGAAATGAGCGTGATCTTGAGCCAAAGATCGCACATTTCTCGTAATTTTTATACATCAAGATCGTAGCCCAAAAACTTGATCCATGGCGTGAAATGGGTATCAAAATGACCATCTCCCAGAGCCGAATAAGAAAACAGTAATCTTTTAGCTAGACAGAGGCCAAAAAAACCTCGAACGGGCCATGAAAGATTGCAAGAGTTGCATGACCATGGAGGGACTAATTCAAAATTTCAAGAATTGTGGGTGAGGGGCAAAATAGTCATTTTGCCCCTATTTTCTTATTTTTAATTAATTCATTTTAATGCTATTTTTAGTCAATCAGGTTAAAAATTAGACATCCACTCATGTTTCGATTGAAATTCTATAAATACACATGATGGCCACATATAAAGGACGGCTGGGTCAATTGAAAATTTTTGGCTTACCTTTAAGTTTTGGGTCACGTTTTGTTTTCCTTGGAGAGAGAAAGAGATGAGAGAGAAAATTTTGGCTGGTACCCTTGGCCCCATTGAGGTAATAATCTCTCTCCTCTTCTCTTTCCTTTCTCTCCTTTCTTCTTTCCATTCTCTCTCTTCTCTTTCCTTTTTCTCTCTCTTCTTCTTTCCTTTCTCTCTCTTCTTCTTTCCTCTCTCTCTTCTTTCCTTTCCTTCTCTTCTTTCTCTCTCTTTCTCTCTTCTCTCTCCCTCTTCTCTCCGCTCTCATGGGCGGTAACTAAGCTGTCGCCCATGTTCTTCTTCTCTATCTCTCTCTCTCTCTCCTCTACGAGGTGGCAGTGTGGGCCCTACCCTATTGGCGGGCCTCATTGCTACCTCCGCTCTCTTCTTCTTTATCTCTCTCTCTTCTGTGAGGTGGTAGCATGGGCCCTACCCTACTGGCAGGCTTCGTTGCTGCCTCTACTCTCTTCTTCTTTGCCCTCTCTCATGGATGACAGTATAAGCCGTCGTCCATGTCTTTCTCTGCTCTTTTCTTCTCTGCCCTCTCACATGGCCAACAGTATAAGCCGCCGTTCATGTCTTTCTCTATCCTCTCTCATGAATGGTAGTATAAGCCGCCGTCCATGTCTTTCTCTATCCTCTCTCATGGACAGCAATATAAGCCGCCGTCCATGTCTTCCTCTCTCTTTTTCTCTCCTCTCTCATGGACGGTAGCATAAGCTGCCGTCCATGTCTTCTTTTCTATCTTTCTCTTTCTTCCTCTCTCTCTCTCTCCTCTCTCACAGATAGCAGTATAAGCCGCCGTCCATATCTTTCTTTCTCTTCTCTCATGGACAGTAGTATAAGCCGCCAACTATGTCTTCCTCTCTCTTTTTCTCTACTCTCTCATGGACGACAGCATAAGCCGCCTTCCATATCTTATTTTTTCTCTCTCTTTCTTCGTCTCTCTTTCTCTCTCCTCTCTCACGGATGGCAGCATAAGCTGCCGTCCATGTATTTTTTCTCTCTTTCTCTTTCTTCCTCTGTCTTTCTCTTCCCTCTCTCACGGACGACAGCATAAGTCGTCGTCCATGTCTTCTTGCTCTCTTTCTTTTTCTTCCTCTCTCTTTCTCTCTCCTCTCTCATGGACGACAGCATAAGTCGCCGTTCACGTCTCTTCTCTTCCTTCCTTCTTCTTCTTTATCTTCCCCTTGGGACGGCAGGGTGAACCCGTCGTGCCCAACTTCCCTCCTCTTCTCACTTCTTCTCTCTCTTCCAACCTCTCTTCTCTTCCTTCCCTTTTCATTTCCTTCTCTCTTCCATTCTCTCTCATTTTGCTCTCTTTTATTTCACACTCATCTCTGCTCTCTTTTGGAAGGTCTATCAAAAGCCAAGCTAGCCATCACCCCTCTATCTTTCTCTTCTTTCTATATTCTCTTTCATTCTTCTTTCTTTCTTCTCTTTTTGTCTAAAGCACTAGGTGAAAGACATACTAGCGTTCATCCCTCTTTTCTCGCTTTTTCCAAATACATTTTATCTTTGAAGAGCTAGGTGAAAGCCAGACTAGCTTTCGTCTTTTTGTTCTCTCTATTTTCTCTTCCCTCTCTCTGAAGGATTGGGTGAAAGCCAAACCAGCCTTCGTCTCTTTTTCTTTGTCTATCCTCTTATCTTTCCTTCTCTTCTCTCTAAGAGTCTCTTCTCCGTAATGTATTTTCTCCATCTAACCCCTTTTCTCTTTCTCTCTACTGTAGAATATGCACCGAGGGTGCCTCGTCAAGGAGACGCCTTGAGGCTGTTGAATTGACATGGATTCTACTACGTTATTTTTCCATTTTCCTTTTGAGTACACATATATGTGTGTGCTCACACCATGGCAAGGTGGAGTCATCTGACCCACTTTCTGTGTCTCTAATATGTGTGTGTGGTTGCAGGAAAGAAGAAACAGGTCAAGGGAGGCGATTCCAAACCGGCCTCAGGCCAGGGGACATTCCTCGTGATCTAAGAGGGCACCCATGTGAGCAGCCCGAGTGTGTCACAGGCCCACGTGAGGTAAGTCCCATCTCACGATCAAATTCCTCTCTCACCGATGGGTATTCTTTCCCGCGTCCTCTTTACATGGTTCTCGAGAGGACGATCTCTGATCCCGGGCTCGACGCGAGCCCAGAGCCATGCCACCAGATCATCCCAACCTGGAGGGCGAGATTGAGGCACCTAACTAGCTTGCTGACTCCACTAGGGACACGCTACCTCATAGTTGTATCATCCTTGTTTGGCTTTCCTTTTTTTCCATTCGTGCTCACTAACACACAAACATATCGTCGGGCTTGTTCAGCCCCTTCATCAGAGTCGGAGACTTCCTCGGGAATAGGTTCCACGAACCTCGTTCCCGACCTTCCTTCTGAGTGTTGACTCGGTGTCACACTCCCAGGTCTTCACCTGGATTGGTGTGAGGAGGAACTTAAAAGCTCCTCACTCCCCATCTCCTAGCATTGGTGGACCCTCCACCAATGCACCTTGCATAGGTAGCGCAGTGGCCACCACACACCGCATGCACCCTGTTACCGGCAAGTGACTTGCCGGTCCCACTGCTCGGGGCAGCTGAAAGGCCGTCCTTTTCTTTCTTGCAACTCGTAGTCCATCTGTCATTGCTCCTGCTGGTTGCCATAAGGCCACCTCCCACTCTCTATCACGTTGGATCCTTATAACAAGAGGCTCGACACACCGAGGAGGAGGCCTCAAGGCTACCACCTCCCACACACCCACCAAGGCTCGTGGTCCATCCACTTGAGCCACACCTCGGGGCAACCCTCAAGGCTCGAATCACTGTTAGAGTTCGGGTCTTCTTAGACTTGGCCTTATATACCTCTTGCATATGCATCGCACTCCTAGGGGCAGCCTTGTTGCTGTGCCTACCCGAGCACACGAGAGACAATCCCTTTGTCTTCCCTCTCTGCACATACCTGCGCACTTCGTGATAGGTGGTCATAAAGCCATTCCCTCACGCACACATGCTCACGGTACTTGGCCTCCTAAGGCCAGACCTGCTACTCGAGCCCGGATCGACCCCCAAGTTTTTCGGAATCCTTATTCGACGGGCGCACACATGTTCCCCCCCACAGACTGCCTCGAGCTCCCGACCAAAAGGTCATTGACAGTCGTCTCCTCCCCCGTTTGTCCCTTCTCTTCTGTTTGAACCACTCAAGACTTGGTACTCAGAGGTCTTCCTTATGAGTACCCCCTTGCAGTCTACTCTCCAGACCTGTCTTGCCTTTAGCGCTCACAAAAGAGCTCGAGGCAAGACTCCCTCTGGTGATGAGGTCCTCCATCCCCCATATCTCCCTAAGCCAAGATAGAAGCCTAAACTGACTAATTTTCCTAGCTTGCATCCCTTGCCTCACCTCATGGAGACGACCCTGACATGCTTGAAGAAGGCTGAACGTTCACAATCACGATCCCAGTCTCAGTTCTGGAAGGAAGTATATCAGAACCTGAGAGTTAAGCATGACAAAGGCGTGCAAATCATGCTGAGGGAAAGACTCAGCATGCTCGGGGCAAGTAAATTTATGGACCCCTTGGCCAAGAACTCCTTCTATCCACTACAGGCAGCAGCAGAGCCTGAGATAGGAAAGCCAGAATCCAGCATGGTTGTCAATGTCATGGAAGACAACCCAACCATGTAGCCCCTGCAGTCCCAAGACCGTCACGAACCAATCCTCACTCAGTCTACATACAAGGCTCGAGCTCAGTTGGCGCATGTCGAACCCCTACTGACTGACCTCCCACAACTAGTTCAGTGGACGCACAAGGCCCTGACACTGCAAGAGATCCCCCCCCCCCCCGAGGAGATAGTCAATGCAATGGTCGTTGAGGAGCCCAATGACGATCAAGAAGACCACATTAATCGATTTGAGGGTATGATGCAGTGGATGATGGAGAAAATTGAACTGATGGAAAGTGCCCGGCTCCTTGGGAACTCATCTCATCTCATCATGGGGCCAATTCTCCATAGCTCCCCTGTAACAATCCTAAAATTTCAAAAAAAAAAAAAAAAGGAAGAAAATATGCTTTTCAATAGGTGATGTTCTGTTTGAATATGATGGTCCTTGAGGACCATCACTATTTTCAAAAGATTTTGCCTTTGCTTTTACTTTTCTTTTGTCTGCTTTTGCGTCCTGCTGCTTGCAGCTGGCAACGTCCTTTAGCGGACGTGGTTTTCGTACGATAAAAGCAGACTTTTAACGCGACACCTCAGGTATGAGGTAGAGCGTAATAAAATAATATAATAATACGTTATAAGAATTTAAATAGGGGATGTGAGCACTCCCACCCTAAAACAAAATTTTGAGATCTCTCTCTCTCTGGTCTAAACACAGTGAACTTCTCTCTCGAACCAAATTTTTTATCGGAAGCTTTCTCTCAAACATTTGTGGGTAAGTGACATCGTCTTTCTGAAAAATAGTCTATTTTTAATAAATAGTGATATTTCCGTCTAGGATCTTTATTTTATCAGTTTTGTGTGTAAGTGACCTCATTGTCTCGAAAAATGATCCATTCTTTTTAAAAATAAAATGAAATAATTATATTTGCTTATTATCATGAATTTTAGGCGCGATAAATTTTATGCTCACGTGACCTCATTATCTTGAAAAATAATCTTTTTAATAGAAATTATGATATTTTATCTATGTTAGAAATTTTGAATGCTGTAAATTAGAAAAATAAATTTATTTATTTTTCTTGTCTATTGTTAGAAATAAATGTGATATTTCTGCTTTTAGTAAAATTGTGATATTTCTTTCTATTGTTTTGAATATTTAGACATTGTAAAATTCATGTGCAAATGACTGCCTTAGTATTTAAAAAATTGACATTTTTGCAATTGATTATAGTATTGTTGTGAAATGTTTATTTGTGGATTGATATCTCATAAATTGTGATAATTCCGTATTCTTGAATTTTTATAAGAGTTTTTCTATACATATTAAATTGGCAATTATGCTAGAATGCCTTTACAAACTGCTACCTTTCTAAATTTGAGCCCAAAATATTCGATTGGTTATTTTTGAAATGTTATAGAGAGTGACTGTTATTAATGGTTTAAGTGAAATTCATATTAATGATTTTAGTGATATGTTGAGTATATGATATTGCTGCTTTCGAATGTTTAAAGAGATTTAGAAATAATTTAAGTATGCAAGTGGACTCATCCGGTTCGCCGGTGAGGTATAAGTGGACCTATCTGGGACGCCGGTAGGGATTAAGTGGACCTATTTGGGACGCCGATAGACATTAAGTGGACCCATCAGGACGCTGATGGGGTATATAGGTGACCTACTTGGGACGCCAGTAGGGTATTTTGTGAAATCCTTTGAATTATA
>NW_006497930.1:1439501-1463895 GCF_000471905.2 Amborella trichopoda
CAGGATAACTACGGATTCATTTTAAGTGCTAGTCAAGATCAACCTTGGAAGATATTGTTGTTTTGCTAGCTTTCTTTATTTACTATGTAAGACCTCGCCACTGTAAATTTGTCCTATCAATAGATGTATATATGTTTTGTCCGTCACATCTCAGGAATAATAGTATTGTAAATTCTTGGGGTGTGACATCCCCCATCCGGCTGGGGAAGCACCAAGGTAGCTGCCTCCTCCCAGCTTTGAAGACCACTCCTCCCCTCGTCAGGTCTCATAGGATGACATCAATGTGATGGTCAGCCACAACCTCTTCGGCAGGCAGGATCTTGGTATGCGAGAGACCCCACCCTATTCTAAGCCATACCCCTCTTACATCAACTGGCTGCCCTTTCCCCTCAATTTCTCCCCCAGTTCTGAGGGCAATCACAGAAAGGGGCTGGAAGAACAGCTCGCCTTCGTTTGAGGGTGGTTCTACCTTGCCATTAAGAAGGGAAATCATCATCAAACCCTAAAATGGGGTCAGGAGATCAAGACAGTAACAGCCCAGCTCAAGGGCAAAGAAAAGGATAGTATTGAAGACTTCCCTCCCAAAGATGGAGCCCTTTCTCCCCTCTCCCCCTGACCCGAATGACAATGGAAACACATGTCATGTCATAAGCGTAAAAAAGGCTGCCCGAGGCAGGATAAAGCCGGTCATCTATGAGGTTCGAGGCCTAACTCGGGGCATGGACGAGCCTGTGAGTGGGCCAATCGAGCCATCACTCTGATGTCCCGAGTTGAGATAAGGTTGTGGGTTCGAACGGGATGCCCCGAGGGAAATAGAAGCCGAAGCCATAGACGAGGCAAAGGCTCGACCAAACATGTTGGGTCCAAGCCAATTATTGTTAAAAAGCCTAGATTTGCTCTTCTCAAATCTGTGAGGAGCCCGTCGTATGAAGATACATCCCAAGCTTTCAAAATAGTAGAAATTGAGCCAAAAGTTTGCTTTGGCATCCCGAATCCCCAAGATGAAGTTGAAAAGAAAACTGGTATTGTTGAGTCGCTTCAAAGGTTTGAGCAACTCATTGACAAGATTGACCTTTTGAACAAGAAGGGGACGCTGCCGCTGTCCACTCTCCTTCAGCCTTTACTTGGATTCATTCCAGAGTCTTGGATTCATTCCAGAATCTTAAGAAAGGAAGATGCCTCTTATCTAACCCAAGGGCCAACCCATGTGTGCAACTCTCTAAGAGTCCTACACATCCCTGATTCCTTGATAGAGGAGAAGCTAAATGAAGATTGCTCGCCCCACCATCAAAGCTAGGTTATTTTTTCTAAGCTAAGGAAGGAAGTGCAAGGTTTTCAAAGCCAATTAGAAGCCTTTCGCAAAAGGAAGGCCAAAGTGGAAGAAGCCCTTCCAAGGTGGGCTGCTTCAAACCCCTAGAGGGATTCATGCCAGAATTAAGGAGCTCTGACGAGCATGAGGTCTCAAAGAACTCATCTCGTTCGGAGGTCAAAACCTCCCTTGATTGGAGTCTCTATAGTCAGCAGGCTCATCGCATCATGAGGGTGATGAACTATGAGCCCCTGACTAATCAAGGACTAAGAGGTGAAAAGGGAACTGCCGCTCTGTTCAAAGTCATCAAGGCCACAGCTGCTCGCCACACTGCAAGAGAAGGGATTGGGTACTCTACCTCTTCTCATCTCTCTTTCTAAAAAGACGGGCACGACGAAAACCCAAAAGGGCATCGTTGGTAAAAGCATCAAGATAAAATGACGAGGCATGGTAGTACTATCAGCTATCGTGGGCAAAAAGCATCAAAATAAAAAAATACGCACGATGAATACCCGAGAGGGCTTCATGAGTAAAAAATAAAAGAAAAAAAAAAAAATGGCAGACGTGGGCTAAAAACCACAGGCAAGAGTGCCACAAAAGAATTTTCTTTCCGAGGTCCTACGAAACTAGAAATGGCGAACACCTCAAGGACTTAAGCGAAAACCGAAAGGGCGTTTAAGTCAAAAGGTAGGCCCCTTACTGTCTCGCAATCTCCTGAAGGACTGTAATGAAAGATGAAGAAATACAAGGGATGCGCAATACAAGCAGAAGGCAAAAGTGGCGTTTCAATCATATAGGAAAAATTTGTTTACATTCAAAACAACAAGGAAAAGAAAGATGGAGCGAAGCTACATTTTACAATTGATTAATGAGCTCATTGATTTTAGCCCTGGAATTCTCGAAAGCCGCCCTCGCTAGCTGAGCACGCTCCTGGAGCTCAACCAATGCTCACGTCTTTTCTTCTAAGGAGGCAGTCCCTGACTCGAGGGTGCGAGTAAGTCTCGAAAACTCATCAGTTAAGGACGCATTCTCCTCCCTCCACTGTGTCATCTTCTTCTTGAGCGTTATGAACTCGCCCTTAAGCTTCACGATCTCTTCCTTGATGGTCGCCATCCTGACAATGCACGCTCCCGTCTCCTTTCTGAAGTCGACTTTTCGAGAAGCCACAACCGCTTTCTTCTACACACATGCATCCATTTCTTCGCGGAGGCGATTGAAGCCTCTAAAGAGGCCAGCTGAGTGTCCTCTACCGCACCCGCTTTCGCCTCTTGCTTTAGTGCCTTTGATCTCCAACCCTCTATTTCATTTATGAGGCAGTCAAAGTATTCAAAGACCTCCAG
The DNA here is from genome assembly GCF_000471905.2 of Amborella trichopoda. The sequence goes on from NW_006497930.1 coordinate 1,442,151, forward strand.
GTCACCATCTAGAGTACACAATGCAAAGGCATATTTATTGAGTTTGGAAATTGATGGGCCAAGCTCTGTGGGAGATCGCCCCTTTAACCGATGGAGGCCCAAGTGAAGCACATCCACAGCCATGCTAGAATCATCGCTAAAAGTGGGCTTTGTCAGGATCGAGTTGGAAACTGAGATCATCTCAGCTGAGAGCACCACAGCTGAAGTGGCCGCAACTGGAGTAACTTCAGAAGGAGGAGCCACCTTTGAAGAGACGATGACCATGACTATAGCTACCTCTAGAGGTGCAACCTCAAAGCCCATACCATCAGATTCCTCAGGAGCCTCCCTTAGAGTAGTGCTTGGGCCTTTGTCTCCCACACCCTCTGTCATTTCACCAGGGGCAGCTACCCCAGGTTGCTCACTAAGGCTAGGTTCCTCTCCCTAAACAATGCTCGGGCCTTCATCGATAGCCCCACTCGCAACTTCACTCGTTGCAGCCACCTGCGAAGGGCCACCCTCTTTTGAGCATAAGGCATGGTCAAAGCTGACACTTCTGAGGGAGGCAGGGGGAGCCGATGCTGTCTCTTCCACCGACCTCACAGTTGAGGGACAAGCCTCATGGACTGGAGACACAACAACAGGGGCAGCTCGCACCGGTCGAACAATCACCAGGGTGGCCTCCTCACTTGAAGAACTTACCTCACGAACCAGAGGCATAATAGTAGAGGCAGGAGCACCTGCAGTAGCAGCAGATGCACCACCAGCTTCAAATGGGGCAGGGTAGGAAGTAACAGCCACTGATTAAGTCACAGGAGATGACTGTGCCAGCCTAGCACTCTTTTGTCTTGGGGAAGGCTCAGACGTAGGCTTGGGCTCTGAGGTCTCTAAGGGAATGGGTCTCTTCTTTTCTCCCCCCACAGATGCGAGCCTTTCTGAAGCCTGGCTGTACTTAAATCCTGCATCCGGGGCACTGTGAGGGCCACTCCCAATCAGGGCGTTAATGTCTTGCACTAGATGCCCCTCCGTGTCAAGGACCTTTCGACCTTTGCTCCACTCAAAGATAGAGCAGAGGTTGTCAAAGATGATCCCTGTTTTCTCCCTCAACGCGAGCATCTCATCCACCGAATCTCTCTAGGCACCCTGAGTTGTCCCTAGTTCTTGGGATAATACAGTTCAAACAGCTCCCCGAAAGCAGGGGGCATAAGACGATTCCCTCGCTTTGTGTCTTGCCGCAAGGAGATGTTCTCCCCTTCTAGGGGTGGTCGGCCTGTCAGTACTCACGAATAGTGATCCTCCACCATCACCAGTATGCTTCGGTAGCACGACCCACTTTGTCAAAGTAGGGGACCATGAACTTGTTCACCTCAGTGATCGCTTTGCAAGTAGCCCAAGCGATGCGGACGTGAACTGCCTTCCACAACTCGTCAAGAGTCCCTAGTTCCTCCTTCTTCTTCTGGGCATTTATCCTCCCATGTCGTTTCTCGAACAATATTGGGTAGGGACACCCCTGGTCTAGCTCATGTTTGCGGGCAAAGCGATGAGGGTAGTACTCTTCAAGCTTAGCATCCGCCCTGGTCTAGCTCATGTTTGCGGGCAAAGCGATGAGGGTAGTACTCTTCAAGCTTAGCACCCTCTGATGCTCAAAAGGAACGTGAGCTCAAGGTCCTTGTCGAGTTGGTTGATAAAGGCGCGATCAATGTAGCCTCCGATGGGAAATGGGAGGCGGCGCATAAAAAAGGAATCATCGCCTAACAGATTATGTGCGTGGCCATCTGTGTGGAAGACAACTTTTTGCTCCTCAATCTTCACAAGTTGAGGGCACATGGTCCTCTTCAAAGCTGTAGCCTTGGTATATGCCTGTGGGATGTATGCTGCGAGCCACCCAAAGACATAGTGGACTGGGAAAGGCATCTTGATGTTCCCTGGGAAAGCCTCGCCTCCCACCAGTCCAAATCGATCTTCGCCCCTGAAGGGCTTCCCTCTGGTTACTGATCCTAGCCCATGATTGATGCTGCATAAGACTGGCTGTGCGAGGGCATATTGGCACCCGCGTACCATGTCGCAGGCCACAAAGAAGTAGCCAGATATGTCTTGCCCATATGGCAAGGAAAACTTGCAAATGAACAAGGCCAGATAGGCGGCCAAGTAAACTCAGTCGTCCACCGACCTGCGCACATAAAATGGGGGAGTAGCTTCCACTATCTTCTTGCCTTTCCCGCCATTGACTGAGTAGGCCTGCTCCGCGGCGTCAGGCTGCTCCCCAAAGATATGCTTTACCCATTGGGCAAAGGATACAGAGCTGTCACCTGCCTGAGAGTGCAAACAATGGTAGGCTTCAAACACCTCCTTGAGACCAGGAGGAGGAGCTTCACGCCTTAGGGATGCTCCACAAAAAATGATCGAGTTCTTTGGAAACAAACTCGTCAGACATAGCCCCCATCAACGGCAGGCACCCATGAAGTGCAGGTCTAGTAAAGAGATCCCGCTTCACAATAAATGAAGTGCCATGTGTTGCTGACGTGACTCCAAGTCTCCAACAGTGCCCTCATGGTGTTGAGACACTTGTTAAAGTACCTTACCAAGCACTAGAACGCTGCTGACAGGGATGAAACCTTCAAGACATCTGCGTAGGATCGTAGTACTTCCAAGGTCAAAGGGGTGTAGCCCTCTAAGAATTGATGCTCCCCTTGCATCCGAAGCCCTGATGAGGACCATGCCAATCCATTTGTCTTGGCCATCCTCTTCTCGAAAGTGGGCAGGTTCTTGCCTGAGGCTATTCCCCTATGCAAGAAATGGAAGAGAGGGACTCTGCCCTCCCCCACACAAGGATTCCCATAGTCGTCTTCACGGACATAGAACGCACATACTCACCAGCATAAGTGATGCTGAGTGGCCAATGTGGCGTCCACAAAGGTTGTGTGAGCCAGATTGGGTCTCGTCTGACTAAGCTGGCTCCTGTGAAGATGCTAGTCTCGAGCTTCCCGGCCTTGAGCAGATTTTTTCCTTAGATCCTTGACATCCTACAAGGCTTTTATACCACCGTGCGTGTCTCTTAACACAGGCTGCCGTGCACACAGCCCGCCGTGTGTGCGTACTTCAAAAGACACCGTGCACAACGTAGCTTGTCGTGTGAGTATTTTAAAGCCCGTCGTGCGCACCTCTTAGAACCAACTGCCATGCATGTTCAACTGCTGTGCGTATTCTTCCACTGTGCACGATCGCCGTGCGTGTTTTGCAGTGCATGATCAATTGCCATGCACGATCAACTGCCATGCACGATCAACCGCTGTGCATGTCTCTCGCCGTGTGCGTATTTTAAAAAAAACCTCCATACCTGTCATGCTACACCGTACCCTCACACGTGTCAAAACACTCGCACGTGCACCTCTGCAGCACGTGCACCTCTGCAAATGCCGCCTTCTTGGCTGCCGTGCACTATATGCATGACACTTCATTGCACACCTATCCCCTTTGCACAAGTGAACGGTGACCCTGTAGTTGCCACTCACGACTGTACGGTCCCGTGTGTGAACCCTTCATCGGAAAACCTCTATCACCGTCAACCTGAAAACTCACCCTGACACGAAATCCCGACCACCCTCACCGGAAGTCCCCTGCAGCTACTGGGAAACCTCTACAAACCCACTATCAGAACTCCTAGAACCTCCATTCACTCACCGAAATATCCTCGTGGTCACCGAAAAACTTTCATGACCTTTGGTTCTCCGAGTCCCCCACCAGCAAACTTCTGCGAGACCCTGGAAAGTCACTGTAGCTCACCGGAACCCCCTTTACACTCCCGGTGATTCCCTTCACGGAACTTCCCTTGATAGAATCTCCTCGCCAGAACTTCTCTGAATGGCATCGGAAAACTTTCACACCACCACTGTCAAAACGCCTAAGTTTTTTACTAAGGTGAAAATGAAAAAAGGTTTTACCCTTTTTTATAGCTGGCATTTCCCAATTTTACCCCTTACAAAAAGGAAATTCCACCCAAATCCGTAATTGTACGCATGTCATTTCCAACTAAGGATAGGGGAATTCTAGATAAATATATTGAAGAAACCAAGCGACAATGGACTGGGTCCAGCCGGGTCAAGCCCGAGACTAAGCTCGGGATGCATTCGTTTAGTCACTGCGAGTGTTCGTCTTCCTCAAGCAGCCACCATGAGTGTTCATCTTCCTCAAGCAGCCGCCGCGAGTGCTCATCTTCCCCAAGCAATCGTCGTGAGTGCTCATCTTCCCCAAGTAGCCGCCGTGAATGCTCATCTTCCTCAAGCAGCTGCCGCGAGTGCTCATCTTCCCCAAGCAGCCGTCGCAAGTGCTCATCTTCCCCAAGAAGCCACCACAAGTGTTCATCTCCGCTTAGCTGCCGTCTGTGAGCTCCCCTGTCGCACATGTCCTTTACACGTGTGCACAAACCGCCATGCGTGTTCAAACCGCCGTGCGCACTCAGGCACGCTCACTCAAGCCGTCGTTTGCGTTCTACAAGCCCATTCTCCTCAACTGTCAAGCGCAACTCCTTTATCATCGAGCATAACCCTTCTGCCACTGCGCACACTCCTGTTGCATGTGCTCCCACACATGCCTCCCTTAGCCGGCCCGTACGTGTGCGTGATGAAATCCCTCCTTTGCCTCCACCCGGCTCAAATCCCTTCATGAGCCCTCACGACACTCCATCCCCAGTAGAGCCTTAGTAAACCCACCGTTTTCTCCGGTGAAGTTTCACTATGCCTCTGGGTTTGTTGTCCTTCATCACAGTTTCACCCCAATGGAGTCACATTCATGTCTCCCATCACATGAGTGAACCCATTTTAATTACTAGGGATTCACACTTGTTTTATATTCCCCAGTGAGTTCACTTACACCTACCATCCCTCATTGGGTCACCTTAATCATTTGAACCCATTGCCTATAAATGGTCACGACCATTTCATCCCCAATGAGTCAGACCATCATCCACATACTCATTCCTTATGGAGCCTTATTCACTTCACATTCCCCAATGAGTCCACCTACACTCACCATCCCTAATTGGGCCACCTTCATAATCTGAACTGAAAATCCATTTACATGACCTTAAACTGAAGCACATGTCTTAGCCGCATGACGTTAAACTGCTTCGCACAACAATCCGTGCTGCAAGACCTTAAAACTGCATAGCGCTAGTCCAAGTTATTCGACCTTAAATTGTAGTGCACGTCCTAGCTGCATGACGTCAAACTGCTTCTCACAAAGGACCAAGTTATATGACCGTAAACTGTAGCATACGTCCTGGCCACACGACATTAAACGACCTTGCACCACCGTCCAGTTGCACGACCCTAAACTGTAGTGCACGTCTTGGTCGTATGACGTTAAACTGCTTCGCGTAATGGTCGGAGCTATGCGACCTCAAACCGTAGCTCAGATCCTTGTGGCATGAACATAAACATGCCTCCACACACGTGTGCCCCCACTGCTGCGTGTACGTCCTCTGCATGCCCTTCCATGCATTCCTCCCTTAACCGGCCTGTCCGCGTACGCATTTACATACCACCTTCACTTCCTTCTTAGTGAGTCTATCCCCATTGCCTTCATAAATTCACAACATTCCCCAGTGAGTCATACCCATGCTCACAAAACCACGGTGAGCCATTCCGTCATCCATACTCATTGTCAGCTAGTGGGTCACCCATTATCCATCTTCCATACAAACACCACCCATCATGCATAGATGGTCTCGTGCCATCTCCTCCAAGTGAGTCAACCCACCACTATACTCATTCTATGGCCTCCACAGACCATCGTTTATTGCCATTCTGGCTCGTGCGGTAAGACCTTAAATTGCATAGCCACAGTCCAAGTTATATGACCTTGAACTGTAGCACACGTCCTGACCTCATGACATTAAACTGCTTCGCACAATGGTCAAGGCTATATGACCTTAAATCATAGCCCAGGTCCTGGAGGCATGACCTTGAACACACGCTCACAAAAAAATGGGCATGTTGAAAACCCGAAAGGGCACCATGAGTAAAAATGAAGGAAAGGCATGGTCATGAAGCCATGAGTAGGAGTGTTCCACAAATAAAAATCGGCCACAGTGAAAACCAGAAAACAATATCTTGAGTAAAAATGGAAGAAGGACAGACATGACTATGAGGTCATGGGTAAAAGAGCCCAATAAAAAGGAGGTTGGTGAAAATCGTCTTTACAACACTGCTTCCCCTAGTTCAAGAAAAATCCTTGGTATCAGAATACCCTTCTATGGAGACCAAAAAAGAAAGAGCTTCAAGAAAAATCCAACAGTCTGAGTTCGTTCATGAAAGGACCCAGAAGTTAGAAGAATCGCCAAGAAGGCAAGTCGAGGTTCCATGCTAAAGGACCCCATTCCAAAAAAGTCAACAAAAATAAGAAAGCCATGACGGCATGTCAAAGATGCTCCCAAAGGCAAGAAACTGTCAAACTAGGTCAAAATCTACCATCAATAACCAGGGTAGAGCCCAAGAGGCCACCTCGCCAAACCCCTCCTTGACCGAAGGCCTAGAATTTTTGAGACGACCAAAGAAAAAACCTAACTGGACCTGCCAGGACGGGGCCCAAAGGGGTACCCTGCTTGTCAAAGAAAACCTGGTGTAGCAGCAAACATTGCCCACTAAGCAGTGCGTCTAACAGGGTGAGAACTTTAAAACCATCTCTGAGTACTTCCATCAAGGTGTATACTTTATAATCATCTCAGTACGTCCAACAGAGTGTAGACTTTAATATCATCCCTCAATACGTCCAACAGGGTGTAGACTTTAAAATCATCCCTCAATACGTCCAACAAGGGTTAGAACTTTAAAAGCACCCCTCAGAAAGCTCTTGACATAGATGATTGGCCTTCTTAGAGGAGTCCTCCACCAGAAGCTCAAGTCTCTTCTTCCCCCTAAAGTCTCCACGCTTGGGTCTACAAGCCCTTAAACAAGGCCCCCAGACGTTAGAGCACCTTGGTCACCCCTCTAGGAAGCAGCTTCACATGAGTACCCCTTCAGTGGTCGTGTTGATCTGGTGGCCAGGAAGTTTATTTTTTAAGGCTGAATGACCAGTTTTGATTCCGAATGTTGTTCTTCTCGATTCTCTCAAAGCACAACATTCAGCGAGGTAAGCGTTTTTAGGGTATTTTTCAATACTTGTATACTCGATGTAAATAAGGAGAGAACAATTTGCAACCTAGGCCCGTAGGTACCAAAATGCTTGTGGACCAAGGAAGCGGTAGGTCAATAAACCCTGATTCAGAGTGAACTTTTTGACAATCCCTTAATAGCCCAAGAATGATAAAAAACGTGCTAAGGGTCTTCTAAGAAAACCTGTTAAGTTTCATCATGACCCGACAAAGTTAAGGCAGTGTAGATGCAGAAACAGTTTCAAAAAATCAGCCTCTACCGCCTTGAAAATGGACCTTATGACTATAGCCCTATTACTAGAGTGTCAAAAGATCGTGGGACCACCTCCATTGGATCTGGAATGTTTGACAACCCTAGGGACCAAGTATCGGCTTGATTGGATGTTTCTCGACCAAGTTATAGCTAAATTACCCAAAACGGGTAAGTCACACACTATTACAATGTACCCTTAGTGAACCAATTTCCATTAATGGAAATTGTGTTTTCTGATTTCGGGCTCAACTTTGGACACTTGTATCCTCTTAGTCCTGGGTCAGAATGAGCCCAAATTTTGGGAGCATGTTCGTCCCATCGGCCCGATCGCTTTGATATGTGGCATGCCCCACGGCATGGCCCGAGCTGAGAGAAAACCTAGAGAGAAGATTGCAATTCGAAGCAAGGTTGCAGAATTTCTCGCATGCGTGCACCTTGATCAAGCGGCCACATCACCACGTTCGCATGTCGGATTGGCCCGAAATCATACCCATTACGAGCTCGAGGTTAGAGGCTTCACATGAGCCGAACCTTGCCCGTGATGAACGGTCATATTTGTCAAACAACGAGGATAAATTTTCTGTAGTTTCCGGCTACCCAAAACCAAATTCTGGCCAAAATACCTAATTTGGAAAATGATCATTCGAGCACTAAATAGAGCCACGTTTGTTGCCAAATTCTCATGACGGCATGCTCGTCAAAATACAATGAAGAAATCATGGAAAAACAACTAGAAATGGGCGTGATCTTGAACCAAAGATCGCACGTTTCTCGTAATTTTCACACCTCGAGATCATAGCTCAAAAACTCGATCCATGGCTCGAAATGGGTATCAAAATGACCGTCTCCGTGAGCCGATCAAGAAAGCAATAATCTTTTGGCTAGACAGCGCCTTGAAAGACCTCGAACGGGCCGTGAAAGATCTCAAGAGTTGCATGGCCATGGAGGGACCAATTCAGAATTTCAAGAATTGTGGGTTAAGGGCAAAATCATCATTTTGCCTCTATTTTTTATTTTTAATTAATTGATTTTAATGTTATTTTTAGTCAATTAAGTTAGAAATTGGGCATCCACCCATGTTTGGATTGAAATTCTATAAATACATGTGATGACCACATGTAAAGGACAGTTGGATCAATTGAAAAATTTTGGCTTACTTTTAAGTTTTGGGTCACGTTTTGCTTTCCATGGAGAGAGAAAAATTTGGCTAGTACCCCTAGCCCCATTGAGGTAATCTTCTCTCTCCTTCTCTCTTTCTCTCTCCTCTCCTCTTTCCTTTCGCTCTCTTTTTCTTTCCTTTCTCTCTCTTCTCTTTCCTTTTTCTCTCTTCTTCTTTTCTTTCTCTTTCTTCTTCTTTAACTTCTCTCTTCTTTCCGTTCCTTCTCTTCTTTCTCTCTTCTCTCTACTCTCATGGGCAGTAGACTGAGCCGCCGCTCATGTTCTTCTTCTTTCTCGTCTTCTTTCTTCTTCTTTGTTTTTCTCTCTCCTCTATGAGGTAGCAGCATGAGCCCTACCCTACTTGCGGGCCTTGTTGCTACCTCCGCTCTCTTCTTCTCTATCTCTCTCTCCTCTATGAGGTGGTAGTGTGGGCTCTACCTTACTGTGGGCTTCGCTGCTACCTCTGCTCTCTTCTTCTCTGCCCTCTCTCATGGACGGCAGTATAAGCTGCCTTCCATGTCTTCCTCTGCTTTTTTCTTCTCTGCCTTCTCTCATGGACGACAATATAAGCTGTCGTCCATGTCTTTCTCAATGCTCTCTCATGGACGGCAGTATAAGCTGCCGTTCATGTCTTCCTCTCTCTTTTTCTCTCCTCGCCGTCCATGTCTTCTTTTCTCTCTTTCTCTCTCCTATCTCATGGACAGTAATATAAGTTGTCGTTCATGTCTTTCTCTCTCCTCTCCCGTGGACAGCAGTATAAGCCGTTGTCCATGTCTTCCTCTCTCTTTTTCTCTCCTCTCTCATGGACGGCAGCATAAGCCGCCGTCCATATCTTCTTTTCTCTCTCTCTTTCTCTCCCCTCTCTCACAGACAGCAGCATAAGCCACTGTCCATGTCTTCTTCTCTCTTTATCTTTCTTCCTCTCTCTTTCTCTCCCCTCTCTCACGGACGACAGCATAAGCTGCCATCCATGTCTTCTTTCTCTCTCCTCTCTCATGGATGTCAGCATAAGCCACCGTCCACATCTCTTCTCTTCCTTCTTTCTTGTTCTTTCTCTTCCCATTGGGATAGCAGGGTGAACCCGTCGTGCCCAACTGCTTCTTCTCTCTCTTCCAATCTCTCTTCTCCTTCTCTCTCTTCTCTTCCTTCCCTCTTCACTTTCTTCTCTCTTCCTTTCTCTCTCATTTCGCTCTCTTTTATTTCACTCTCATCGCTGCTCCCTTTTGGAAGGTCTAGTGAAAGCCAAGTTAGCCTTCACCCCTCTATCTTTTTCCTCTTTCTATCTTCTCTCTCTCTCTCTCTTTGAGGGACTAGGTGAAAAGGAGACCAGCCCTCACTTTCTTTCTTCTCTTCTTCTCTCAAGAGCTAGGTGAAAGTCAGACTAGCCTTCGTCCATATTTTCTCTCTTTTTCCAAATACATTTTATCTTTGAAGAGCTAGGTGAAAGCCAGACTAGCATTCGTCTCTCTTTTGTCTCTCTATTTTCTCTTTTCTCTCTCTGGAGGACTGGGTGAAAGCCAAACTAGTCTTTGTCACTTTTTCTCTGTCTATCCTCTTCTCTTTCCTTCTCTTCTCTCTAAGAGTCTCTTCTCCCTAACATCTTTTCTCCATCTAACCCCTTTTCTCTTTCTCTCTACTGTAGAATATGCACTGAGAGTCCCTCGTCAAGGAGACACCGTGAGGCTGTCGAATTGACACGAATTCTACTATGTTATTTTTCCATTTTACTTTTGAGTATACACATATGTGTGTGCTCACCCCATCACAATGTGGAGTCATCTGATCGATTTGTCTATGTCTCTAATGTGTGTGTGTGGTTGTAGGAAAGAAGAAACAGGTCAAGGAAGGAGATTTCGAACCAGCCTCAAGCCAGGGGGCATTTCTCATGATCTAAGAGGGCTCCTACGCGAGCAGCCCGAGTTTGTCACACACCCACACGAGGTAAGTCCCTCCTCATGACCAAATTCTTCTCTCACCGGTTGGTATTCATGCCTGCATCATCTTTACACATTTCTTGAGAGAGCGTTCTCCAGTCCCAAGCTCGATGTGAACCCGAAGCCACTTCACCAGGTCATCCCGACCTGGAGGGCAAGATCAAGGTATCTAACCACGACACACACTCATAACTCTCATCATAACATAGAGAAGAGGGAAAGATCACAGCTGCCGACACAAATATCTCATCAGATCATAACAGAAGCATGTCTCCATGTGCACATATCTTATTGAAAGCATGTTACCATGTACACATATCTTATCAGAAGGATGTCACCATGCATAGATCATATGACAAAAGCCTATCTCCATGCACATATATCTTATCAGAAGCATGTTACCATGCACACATATCTTATCAGAAGCATGTCATCATGCACATATATCTTATCAATAGCATGTTACTATGCACACATATCTTATCAGAAGTATGTTGCCATGCACATATATCTTATTAGAAGCATGTTACCATGAACACATATCTTATCAGAAGCATGTCACTATGCATGGATCATATAAGAGAAGCAAGTCTCCATGCGCATGAATCATATTAGAAGCTTTCAAATCATAAGGAATTTTATTCTATCTAACATTTCAAAGTGGTTTGACCTCATTCTAGTAAATTTTGGTCAGTTAAAAGCTTCACACAAAAAACATGTTAAGTCCCTAGATTTTCATTTCATAGATATGACATGCTTCAGCAAATAGTTAATAGCTTTAAAATTACAAGAGATATTAACAATGGGTCTTTTCCATGTGGGAATAAATTCAAAATCCTACTGATCCATGAAACTTCATGGTCTAAAGTGATGTTTAAGGTGCCCTAACAATCTCTCAAACAGGGACCACAGTTCTGAAAATCCGAGTACACTCTAACATAATTTTAGTAAGCATGCACTGACACTCCCACACACACACACACACTTGAATTTCATATTTGAATTAGGTAAACAAACATGCATTAACATAAGCATAAAACCATAAAAACTAAATTTACTTACATTGCTCCAACCGAAATCCCAAAGATGAAATGTTCTACAAGCTCCACTTCATTGTCAATCTTCAAGTGAATTGGGTTCAAGCTTCAAAGATTTAAGACTGATGGGGTAATGGGCTAAGGGAGGAGAAGAAGAAAAAGGGGGAAAGAGAAGCAAGTGAGGTAGTGGAGGGGTGAGGAGAGAGAGTTAAACCCAATTTATGAGGAGAGATAAGACATGCACGAGGAGAGATAAGACATGCATGAGAAACACAATGATGGGGGTGGAAGCATGCATATGCTACATGACACTCAAGTGATTATGCATGAGGAGAGAGAGTATATTTGTAATCATTATGTGGGGGCATGCAAGATGTAATCATATGCATTGAGATGGGTGTATTTTTATGGGGATTCATGCATGACGCATTGGTATGCGCAGAAAAATATTCAGAGTACGGATCATGACTTTTTTATGGTAGCTCGGAACTGAGCAATTTTCGTATTGTCGGAAAGCTTGTGATCCCTGTAATAACACGGTACCACTCAAAACACAGATAGAGGTTATTTAGCAAATCCAAAAGAAAATTCGAGGGAAGCATTAGTAGGAAAGGATTCAGAATGCAAATACGAACAACGACTCGAAAAGTCCCAGACCTTACAAATCTTCTAGCAATTTATAATTTTTTGTTCAATTTGTGTTTCATGCTTTGAAGATCAAGTTTATACAATTTTGATTGTGCAACAAAGAGCTGTTAAAGTGGCACCAAATGAGAGTCCTTGGGATTTTTTGTGTTTTATTTGTTTTCATAATGTGTTTGGACACTTGTAAGTAATCCGGGTGGTGAAAATAAAGAAAAGAAAAAAACCTTGATTCATTTGCTTGTTTATGATGAAAATAGGACAGATTTTCTGATGAAGATCTCTTAGATTTTGACACCTTAAACTGATAAAAATAATGTGGTAGAGAAATTGGGACAAATCGAATTCAGATCTGAGGCCAGATATGCTCGAAACGAGCAAATCCGCTCTCAGATATGTGGCGGAGCCAACATGATACAAGAAATTAAAACATGCATTCAAAGAAAACTAATCAAAATAAAATAAAAACAATAAGAATAAGAAATAATGGGGAAGAAAACAATACCAAACTAGGCCGGATGGCCGGGGACTCCCGAGCCTTTGAGGCCTCGCCCGTATCAGGACAAGCGTCCTCTTTGCCTCTCTGATTCAGATGTTGACCAGACAATCTGTGGTTGGAAAGGGTTGTTGTGCCCTAAGGATGATTGAAAATAGTCAGGGTTTCTTAGGATTAGGTTGTTTTGCCCTAGAGATCTAAGGTTTTTCAAGCTCAGGATTAGGGTTTTCAGATTAAGGTTTCAGTCTTTTTCTCTCTTTAAGCAAGAAGTCCTCTTCTTGAATGGCCACAAAAAAGGGTTTATAAAGGCCAAGAATCTGTTGGGAAGGGAATCTCTCCATAACCAACTGATCCCCCAACCAAAAATACCTTTTTTGGGGATCCAGATCTAGGCGACACCAGTGGTGTCTCCCGGGCGCACGCCTAGTGTCGCTTAAATAAATATGGTAAAAACTCCTCAAATAGGGAAAGAAATCAACCCACGAATAGAAATTTCTTATTTGGCCCAAAAAGGGTTGGGCGACAATAGTGGTGTCCCCAGGCGACACTAGTAGTGTCACTCAAGTCTAGGCGGCACCACTCGTGTTGCCCAATCTAGGCTGGGCGACACTCCTAGTGTTTCCCATATAAAAATTAGTTCAAACTTAAAATTTCTACTTCAGGTGTGTTCCTTAGCCTATTGTGAATCTCTCAGAGAAAATTTGGGCCAAAAATGATTTTTCTACTATTTTTAATGAGTTTTTTGGTAAAACAGAACGTATGCAGGATTTCTAGTCAAAACAAGGTATTTCAAGGGTTATGGGTAGGAAGATTGCTTCTGGGTCACAGGGTAGGCTGTGTGGACCATGGATTTGGATTTTACTAGAATAATGTGGTCTTAAACGTTCAGGAAACCCTAGACTTTGCCATATTTAAAATGGGGTGTCTACAGTTGCCCCTCTTTGGCACTCCTTGTCCTTCGAGGAACAGGTGAGTGGCAAAGAAGTAGACACTTTGGCATTCCATGTCCTTCGAGGGTTAGGTAAGCATCAAAGATAATGCTGACATTTTAAAATTCTTCCAGAGGTCACATGGTCAGAGGGCACACTAACTAATCTCTCCAAATCATTGTGCTCACCGAGCTCACCCACTTAGGGTATTTTCCTCCTACGGTTTTCAGCATAAAACTTTCGGTGAGTTACACAAGCTTGAAGCTCGAGTTGGATTTTATGGTCATGCAACTTAACTTCAGGGGTTTCACAGTTTGAAACTTTTTAACCTTGACACTTCTTTGATTTCTTTAGGGTTTCTTAAGGCTTTCTATAGCAAAAGGCTTTCTATGGGAAGAGACTTGTCTGACCGAGTCCGAAGAGAGAGACGAGGCAGCAACGCAATAATGTAGGCACCCCATTTTAAATCTGGAAAATTCTATTTTTTTCTGAACCTTTAGGACCACACTTAACCTAATAAACCCAAGTCCATAGTTCACATAGCTTACCTTGTGATCCGGAGCCAGTTTGCCTGCCCAGAACCCTGCAGAAACCCTTTTTTTGACCCAGATTTCTGTAAATGCCCTGTTTTACCAAAGCAATCATTAAAAAAAGTAAAATAATCCGTTTTGACCCAAATTTTCTCTGAAAGCTTCACAAGTGGTTGAGGAACATATCAGAAGTGAAAAATATCAATTTTGATTAAAATGGGTGTGTGCGACGCCCAAGCGACACGACCCATGCCGCCCAGGCGACACGACCCTTGCTACCCAGATCTGAGACCCTCAAAAGTTGGACCTTTTGACCAGGGATTTCCTTGTTACGCATGCTTATCATTCTCAACAAAGTTTTCCCCATTTGAGCATATTTTCAGTACCATTTAGATGGGGATGGGTACTTTAGAGATGGAAACCCTAGGAGAGAGATCGAGACTTCAGAGAGAAAAAACCCTAGAGATAGAGATTGAAACCAAAGAGAGAACGAGAGAAACCCTAGAGAAAACCCTAGCTTCTTGAGATTCTAACCCAAAAGAAAAATAAAACCTAGACCTAGAGCACAATCACCCTAGATCTACCAGAGACTTGCTGATCGACATCTGGACCAGAAGGGCAAGAGGAACCGGTTCTGATATGGGTGAGCCCTAGAAGGCACAAGAGTCTTAAGTCTTCCGGCTCGGTCAGGTACTCGTTCTCCTTTCATTTATTCTTTATTTGATTTTATTTATTTATTTTCATATGATTTTGATTTTTTTTGATTGAATAATTATTTTTTAAAATGCTTTGGATCTTGCTGGTCCGCCACAGATCTTAGAGCAGATTTGTTCTTTCTGGGCAGATCTGATCTCAGATTTGAATTCGATTGTTCCCACGCTATTTACCATTTTATTTCCTTCATTTTTTATAATTTTAATTTTTTATATCAGAGTGATCTACATCCTCAGATCGCTTAGATTTTGCGCTGTAAACAGTTTGGCGCCCACCGTGGGGCAAAATCGAGCGTGATCCGAGCATCAAAATTTCAAAAATCTCAGAATATTTTGAAATTTTGCAGGAATGTTATAAGTTCCATTTTATGACTGTTTCCAAAATTTTAGGTCAAAATAAAATACTGAAAAATACAAAAAAAATAATTTTCTGTTAGATCTGTAGTCTCCTCTTGTCGCTTTATTTTAATTTATTTTCATCAAAAAAATTTTATTTTCTATTTCTCCAAGTTTACAGTAAGCGTATTTTACCAAGATATACAATAAAAAAATATAAAAAAAACAAAAAAAAGTTAAGTTTTTGGGTGACACTAGGCGGGCTGCCCAGGAGACACAAGGTGTGCCGCCCCGGAGACACGGGTCGTGCTGCCTAGCTTCAGAGCGACACGCCCTCTAGTGCCCCCCAGGCGACACGGGGCGTGAGGCCCAGGTCCAGGGCAACACACCCTCTGGTCCCCCCCGTAGTCCAAGTCATATTTTTTTGAAATTTTGCAGGTTGGGTCTTGGGTCTCTTTTGTGACTGTTCACAAAATTTCAAAGAAAAATAAATTTTTTAAAAATACCAAAAACATACTTTGCTTGATACAGGTCTGTTATATCTGTTATTCTTTTACTTCTCTTTGTTTTAATTTTATTTCATCAAATATTCGGATTTTTCTGCTTCTATAAGTTTCAGTAGCCTTATTTCATCAAGATCAACAAGATAAAAATAAAAATAAATAATTTTTTATTTTGGCCAACACGACCCGTGCCGCCCAACCTACAGGTGCAACACGACCCGACCGCCCTATAACATAGGTCCCAGAAAAATTTGGAACCCCACAGGCCTATTTCAAAGCCTTGTTTGTGCTTGTTCGCCAATTTTGGGCTTAAAATAAATTTTTTAAAAAATAAAAAAAAAATATTTTGCTTCAGATAAGTCTGTTCTGCTCTTGACTTTTTTTTTTTTGCTTTAGTTTGTTAATTTTGCTGAAACCATGTTTTTCCTGCTTTCACCATGCTTAGTTTAATTGTGTTTCATCAAACTTAAAAAAGATAAAAAAATTTAAAAAAGAATCCATCGAGGGCTGCTTGCATCCTCCCAGAACCGTATCCCGTTCGAGTCACCCTCGACCTGGGCCACGCTCGACTTAGCATAAACTGTGTCTGGTCTCATTGTTTTGACTTTACCTTCTTAGGGGTTTCTTACCGCTCCATCTATACTGTGCTTCGAGCGAGTTTCGCCTCGAAGCGCGCATCGCTAAGCACGATCAGTGTCAAGCACCCACTTATTTTCTTTCTTTGCGTTGTGTGTTTGTGTGCTTGACATTATTTTTTATTCCGTGTTTCTTTACACACTCTTAGCACACACCGATCGGGAATCCCAGAAAACCAGAAAACAAATTTTTCGAAATCCCCCAAAATCTGCATTAACAACGTGAGGGGAACCTAGCTTTGAGAGTCGAGGCGGTTGGGATTCGCGTAACTTTAACTGTAAGCGCCCCTCCGTAATCCTTTGCCTCAAAGCAACTCCACGCATAGTAGGACCTGACAAAATCCTATAACAGGAGGCCAGGACCTATGCGGGGACCTATATCAGCCTAGCCGCATTTCAGTAGTTAGGAACCCACTCTCATGCGAAGCCTACATATAATACTATACTAGGTCAAACGTTTTCGTGTGCTTGCTTGCTTATTGATCTTGGGTCTCAGCCCGAATCTGCTTTTAGTCCGAGCTGAATGCTCTGGGTTCAGGTTCAGACTTGTACCCAGCCTAGCCCAGGTCTGAACTAGGTTTCGCCTTGGTCTGAACTTAGTCTCCTCTTGGTCTGAGCCGAAGGCTGGTTCCTGGTTCATCTTTAATCCAGTCTAGGTCCACACCTGGTCTGATCATTAAAACTCTCTGGGTCCAAGTTCAGGCTTATACCCATCCTAGCCCAGATCCAAACCAGATTCACACCCAAGTTCGAACCTAGGCCCCTTTTTGGTCCAAGCCAAGGGCTCGTGCCTAAACCAACTTTAATCCAGTCCGGGTCCACACTAGGTCCGATTATCATAACCCTCTAGGTCGAAGCTTAGGATTGCAGCCAGCTCAGTCCAAGTCAGGATCAGGTTTGCATCTAGGTCCGAACTTAGACCCACTCATGGCCAGAGCCGAGACTTGGACTTACCTTGTTTAGATCTTTGCCTAGGTTATAGTATAGGTCTAAGCTTGAAGTTACCTCTAGGGTTGGATTAAGCTTACCCTAGTTCAGAGTCTAAACCAAAACCTGTTGAGTCTAGATTCCAGGCTAATTTGAGCCTAGTTGTTACTTAAGCTTGGCCCTTAGAGTCAGGTTACGTCTACCTTAGGCTGTTGAGTCTAGATCTTACCCAAGTATGATTCTAGAAACCTGCCAAGGGCGATCCCCATGTCAGTCACCCAAGGCGATTATGATGACTGCTCCATGGTTGACTCTAAACTGAACCTTCCCAAACCTAGGGACCAGCATGCCACAATCCCTTGGGATTATGGCCAGAACTCGGTTCAATCCATTATCCATCATCTAGGTCTTCAATTAGAAGCCGAGTCCCAGGGATCCACTCCTAACCCAGAGCTCTGTGCGGTCTGAATAGCTCCACCCAAAAAACATTGCATAGCCAGGGGGTCTGGCCGGGCATTATCCTACAGGAAATCTTACGTATCCACAGTAGGAGCCATGTGACCTTAGGCAACCAACGCAGGAGCCATGCGAGGGAAGAATTTCATGTTGTATCTAATGATGCCCAGAAGTCGCACCAAGATAACCCTAGGGCTCAACGGTCTCAAAATCAAGAACCATCTAGGTCTACAAGATCTAACCCAACGTCAAGCCACCGTAGTACAACCCACGATGTCTTGAACACTGTACGCAACCGAGGCGTCAATCTAGACCAACCCTTAAGCGAGATAGGCATCCAGGCTGCCCTCAAAAGTCTAGTTGACTTAGGTTACACAGTTCATGCCCCAGTTCATGAGTCGGTCCAAAATCAATCTAATAGCATAGGTCAACCCATAGCATAGCCGAGTCAGCCGATTCTTCAATCGGTCCCTCCTGTGTATCTGGTCCAACCAATTGGGCAGTTTCCGCAATCGGTGGCGATGCCTATGGGTCAGTACGTTCCTCAAGGAAAAATGTGTCAAACCTCCCCTGTAACTGCGGCTCATCCATCATAGGCCCAAGCAGGCCAACATCGACCCCAAGTCTCGACTCATGAGTCTATGCTTGGGAACCCACCGACCGGTGGGCCTACTCTCATGCCGAATACCCAACAAGAAGGCACCTAAAAAGCGATACAAGATATGCTTGTAAGGATGGGTATGCATGAAATCCTACCCCCAAAGGCTTATGTTCATGAGACCCTTGGAGGCATGGAAGACCTTCCCCCCAAGTTTATCATCTCAGAGTTTAAAAACAAATTCACTGGGAAGAGTGACCCAGATATTCACGTCAACGCGTACCTCCACTCCATCCGAACCTTGTGAGACAGGCCTAACCAATTGAAGGCCCTGTTTTCACAAACTTTGACCCGTGAGGCTTTAAACTGGCATCGAAGAATAATGATTGCTCAACCACACGTAACTCTAGACGAATTGTTCAACCAGTTCGTCTCTCATTACCGTGGGTCAGCACTAAGATCTCTTTCACTGGGCGAGCTCAGTGAAACCAAACAAAACCTAGGAGAATCCTTCGAGGATATTATTGGTTGATTCTGTGAGGCAGTGATGCGGGTCATCGAATGTCCACTTACGACCCCAGCTAAAATCTCCATGGCCTTAGAAAATGCAGCTCCTGAATACATGACCTTGTTTAGCGATTTATCCCCTACTCTTTCGACTCCATGATTGAGTGGGTGGCGCGTCATGAAAGGGCAAGAGGGACATCCCTCAGTACTATGCCCGATAACAAACCCATCACGACTCCCTAGAATAAAAATAAGAGCAACGATAAGGGGAAAACATCCAATCAGGTTAACGAAATTGTCGTTAACGGACTGGCTCAGGGTTCAACCACCCAACACAATAATAAGAACCAAAATCAAAGGGGTAAGCCTTGAGCTAACGCTCAAAATAACAATCGAAGGCGAGAGGACAACTTCACTGCTCTCAAAGACTCGTTAGAAAAAGTGCTGGAGTTACTCTTGAAGAAAAACATGGTTCAACTCGCGCCACCAATTGAACCACCATTTGAGGTTAAGGATAAGAAAAAATGGTGCAAGTGGCATAGAAACCATGCCCATGATACCCAAAACTGTTTCTACTTGAAGCGGGTCATTCAAGGGTTGATTAATAGGGGCGACATCACCGTCGGACTTAGAAATCAACCTATTGAAGCACCTAATCAAAAGATGGGTATCTTCACAAACCCCCTCCCCAAAAATATGGCGACAACGACTACAGAAACAAAAGTTCTGAGTAACTCAAAGGAGGATGTTATCATTCACATGATTGAAAAAGGAGATGAAGAAGATGACCCTAGCTAGCTCATATTTGCTTGTGATCATCATCTCCAAGAAGTTGAAGAAGATATTTTGAGTCTTCTTAGAGGAAACTCTTCATCCCCGAAATCTGATGATCCTCCTAAGTGGGACCAGTATGACGAAGATGATGCCCTTGAGATTGACATGGTCAAAGCAGATGAAAAGGGATCATCATCCAAACAAGTGGCCAACACCCCGTGGTCTCCCATTACTCTCACTAGGGCTAACCCTATCGAAGTCCAGGCTGGTGAAGTTGATTCCTTAACCCAAAGAGGTCGAGTGTTCAAACCCATCCAATTGATGGCAGACACTCTTGATGAAAGAATGGGAGCCACTTCAACAGCCAAACCACCAGCAGGGGTTGCCGATCATGAACCTAATAAACGAACTCAAGGCTCCGCAACCACCTATGATCTACCGACTCATCTCGGGAAGATCTAGGCTCAAATCTCCATCTTGGAGCTGCTTGTGAATTCGCCGGCACGTAGAGCGTAAATTGAAAAGGTTATTGCTAAGACGCATATCCCAAGCAACACACAACCAGATGAGTTGTGCGGGATGATCATCCAACTAATGGCATTAATGCCAATCATATTCACGGATGATGATATCTCGACTAATGTCAATCGTTTTCATGTTCAGCCTCTTCATATCACTATTTTCATGAAAGGATATGAGATAAGGAGAGTGATGGTTGATAATGGGGCATCCCTGAATATATGCCCTATGAAAACGATGAAGCAGATAGGCAAAAGCTCAAATGACTTCGAACTGTGTCAGTTAACCATTGTTGCATATGATGGGACCAAGAGGCAGGCTGAGGGCATATTGACTGTGCTAAGGGCATATTGCCTCTCACAGTCAAGATTGGCCCCACCATTCAGCCGGTAAAGTTTTATGTCATGGACATAAAACCTTCTTTCAACATGTTGCTAGGAAGACCATGGCTCCATGAAAACCTCGTGGTCGCTTCTATGCTACATCAATGCCCAAAATTTCCAACCAAAAATAGTGTTGCAAACGTTTGTGCCGACCCCCGTTCTTTTCTTAATCCTAGCACAAATAGCGGAAAGCTAGCCGGAGGGGACAGAGCGCGAGATTGCGACCGGAGGTCACGAATGTCACTCAGGTGGGAGTGGCTCAACGCATGAAACACGAAATCGAGAGCAAACCACGAAAGAAAACTAAAAGAAATCCATACATCCAACAATTAACAATCCAAAAAGTACAACCAATTCATTTCTTCCCAAATCAAAGTCTGTACAAGATAGTTAAGGCACTATTGGCCCAAGAGATACACAAAATGAGGAATACATCATATCACTAAAATTGCCAAAATATATTGCGGAAGTCTTTGGAAGATGGCTTCTCAAACTTCTTGATTTCAGGCTTCAGGCCCTCAAAAACTGCCACCCACCTTAAGCAAAACTGCCACCACCCTTCACTCTACAGTTATGAAATTAAGATGGAATGAACTAAAATCCCAATAAGCAAATCACTACCTTTGCATTCCTGACTATCAGTATATACACGTTAACATGCTCATAGTTCATCAGAAATCGTATTTTGTCTTACAGAGTAAGGTCACCTATCAGAGTGCACATGAAGGCCATATAAAAAAATCAAAATCAATTAACAAAGCATTACTTGCATATCACAGTTAGAGTCAGGTAATCTTATAGAGAACAAAATCCAGACAAGCAGAACATAGTAGCTAACTCTTGAAGTAGAAGCCACAGTGATCAGGTTAAGCGAATCCTGAGCTTGGGACTTCTACCCTCAATGAGGAGGGAGGACAATGACAAGTAGAATCCCTACTCTTAATGTCCTCACTTACGCACACATCCCCAGCGCGCTTTGGGGCTTTTGATAGGCTAAGGTCTTGAAAGACACTGCCCTCTTATTCTCTCTCCACTAGAGGACGTTACACCACCAAAGGGGTTCGGATGGTTAGTGCCCAAAAATCTCGGGGGGTGCGACCCTCCCAAGTATAATCAGAGCCTAGCTCCTTTCTTATCATCGGGAGTCAGGGAAGGATGATGTGGCAAGTCCATGCTCACACTTATAGAGTCTGATAGAATATCACAAATATATATCATTGTGTGGCAAGTCCATGCTCACACTTTCAGTAGTCTGACAGAATATAGTCGTGGGAGCAAGGCACACG